>CM070711.1:37813575-38113387 GCA_036346275.1 Otatea glauca
CGACATCGTTTTGGTTGGAGTTCCAAACTACATCATCACCGAAACAGCGGGCGCGGTTCCGAGGAAGAGTTCCTCGAGTTTGCGATGACTTCAACATCAGGTGTCGATTGGGTGCCGTGGCCCATCCGCGGACTAACGGCGAGTCGAGCGTCGCGACGGCATGATCCTTCAAGGACTCAAGCCACGGATCTTGATCGGCTCAAGCACTTGGCGAGGCGGTGGGTGGCCAGCGCCCTCGTCCTCACGGAGCTGCGGACCACGCCCACGGCGATCGGGTTTACCGTTCTTCATGGTGTTGGTGTTTGGCCGTCTTGCCAACAGACACAGGTATGGCGCCCCAAGACTACAAGCCCCGATGAGGCTCGGGGCTCGCCTCGCAACAAGAGCGCCATCGACCATTTCGGCGGCGCATGGCGTGGCCATCTGCGATCGGCCAAATATCAACAAGCTACTGTGGCGCTACCACGGCCGCTTGAGTTGGCGATCCTTGGTGGCTGGCGACCTAGTTACGCACGGGTCCAAACCAGCAAAGACAAGCACAAGCTATCGCCGCCATGGGAAGGCCCTTCACCGTCGTAGAGGTTCTCGACTGGCTACGCTTCGACTCAAGGGCGCCGCGGTGCGCATCCTTCCGAAGCAGCTTGTAACATAGAAAAGTTAAAGCGATTCTATCCTAAACTCTTTTTTCTGGCATGGTCTATACCTTTACCCTTCGAGCACACAGTGCGCCTGCTGCGGCTCGGGCTGCCTATGGCGCCCCGTTGTTGCTTCTAGTCGGCGTTATGCGGGTCGGTGACCGGCCGACCACAAGGTCCATCCGGCGGTAACCCTCTCGACCCAAGCGTTACGGGCTCGCCCGGGCTATGGTTGCTCGATGGCGCTTGCGGAAGAGGAAGTGCCGAGTGGAGTGACCTTTTAGTCGGTCAGGGAACCTCCTCCCAGCGCCAACTCGGCTAGCTCCGCGCGGCGCTCATGCGGTCGGTGACCCAACCGACCACAAGGTCCTTCGGCGGTAACCCTCTCAACCCAAGTGTTACGGACCTCGCCCGGCGGCTATGGTTGCTAAGTAGCGCCCGCGGAAGAAGAAGTGCCGAGTGGAGTGACCTTTTAGTCGATCAGAACACTCCTCCCAGCGCAAACTCGGCTAGCTACGGCGCTCGTGCTGGTCGGTGACCCGACTAGTCACGAGTCCTCCGAGCGGTAATCCTCTCGACGAGTGCTATGGCCCCTCGCCCCGGCTATGGTTGAACGCCGGCGGAAGAAGGAAATGCCCAAGTGGGGCGATCTTTTGTCGATCGGGAACACTCCTATCCCTACATAGCGCATAGCTGGCTGAGTAACCAAGTTTCCTATCCTCTTAGCCCTCTCGAAAGCAACCCGACCTACGCATAAGTGACCCTTGCGGTCCTTAAGGCTATGGCCGGTCAAACGTTCGCCAAAAACACAAAAGGCGGGAGGCGTCTTGGAACTTGTTAAACTTGAAGATCATTTACGAGCATAATAGTCTTTACAATTGAAAAGGAGGATAAATCTAACTGCTTTGTTCTTCCTCGAGGGCGACCTGCGGCGAGACGTGGCTTTCTTCCTCGAGGGCGACCTACGGTGAATGTGGTGGCAATCTCGGCGTGCGGCTCGACCAAAGCTCGAACACAGCCGATCTCTCGTCGGTCCGGTTCCGGCGATGCATTGCTCCTGCAAGTGAGGTCAATTCCATCGTAGTGCGAGATGGTGTTGACCAACGCCGAAAGCTCAAGCGCGCGCGGCGATCACCACCCTCTCGGCCGCTCGGCTTTTCGGGCTAGCGAGGCACGGCGCTTCGGGCCGCCTTGTTTCAGGACCGAGCACAGGCGTCTGGCGGCCTTGCGAAGGGCCTCGATTCTGCGGCCGGCTCGGCCCGGCCGTCTTGGCAACCTTGACCGCCGAGCCCGTCCGGCGCGTGATCGCCCGTCACGCGGGCCTGCTGGCGTCCTTCGGCTCCTCAACGCGAGGCCCAAGTTCTTACGCAACTCTATAGATGGCAACGATTGCTAGATGATCACGACTTACGGCGCCCACGAATCAATCAAAGAAGTTGGGACCCTTACCGGCGCGGAGTTCGCCCGGTTGCCGACCTCTTGCTTGACCGCGCCGTAGGAGGTCCTCAAGGTAAGATCCTTCAGGCGGCCTCCCGCTCGGGCGGACTCGGTCGGCGTCCTTAGAAACTGGTCTCGCTTCGGTCCATGAGCAGTTTACTGCGCTGCGCTGCCCCTGGCGGTGGTGGCGGCGTCCCTAGCGTTGGTGGCCTCTGCCGGGAGGACTCGAGCTCCGCCACCGCCGTCCTCGGGGCTGGCCCCAGCGCTCATCGAAGAGCCTTAGCGGCCCCCTCAAACTCTGGCGGACCTTCGCGCCTCCAAACCGCCTCACGCTCGGCGCCTCTTGAGCTAAGCGCAACTCAAAGCGCAGGCCGTCGCACTCTTCCACGGCGGTGCCATTTGGGTGTCCGGCGCCCATGGCTTCGGCTTTGCCCTCCGAGCAAGCCGCGAGATCTTTGCAAAGTCTTGACTATCCGTTAGTCTCCGCAGTAGCGTCGTCGAAATTTTACAAGTTGGGTTCTTTCGTCAACTAACCAAGTGATCGGCGGACTCCCCCGACCATCGCGTCAGCGCTCATTGGAAGATTCTAGACAAAGTCGGACCCTTTGGACCAGCTCCATCTGCTTGGCGTCGAGCGCCTTGTTGAAAGTGACCCACTCGCTCTCTTCATTCCGCCCACCGACCCGACTCGGGGCCTCTCGGCGGCGGGCCTGATGCGTCTACTCGGGCGGGCGCTACCGTCGAGCACCATCGGCGCGATGGTGGGACTGAATCCCGAGTCCCCTCGGTGACCTCCGCTGGGACCTCGGTCGGCACCTCCCGAGGCGGCGGTCGGGCACCTCTGGCACTGCGCCGAGTCTCGGCCGCCACGATCGCCCGGCGCGCCGTCGTCTCTTCCTCGCGAGGATGACCACGTCGACGGCGGTGTCTATCGAGGCATCGGGGCTCTCGCCCGACCTCGGCCTCGTGGCGGCGCGCCTCGGCGCCCGACACCCGATCGTATTGACCGATCGGCGCCTCTGGAACCTCTGCTTGTTGTTGTCCTTGCGGAACCGCCACGGGGCCAGCGCCTGGTCACACCCGTATAAGCGATGCATGTCATAAAAACTTAAAAGCGATTGGCGGCTTTTACGCAAAAATGTTTGAACAAAGAAAAGTACTTCTTGAGCGGCGGGTCGCGGCGAGCATCTGCCGTCGCCCTGAAGCTGCCTCGGCCCGAAGGTGCGGCGATGATGGCGATCGCGCGGTCACCCTCCGCCGAGGCCCCTCGGCCGTGGAGCACTGTGATGTCGCCCTCGGCGAGTCCACGCCGGACCGCGCCGGTCGTGAGTTAGAAGGGAACCCCGATGCAGCGTGACCGGGGTGCTTCGGCTGCTTGTCGATGGAGGTTGCACCCAGCGGTGGCCTCAGGCACGTCCTCACCGCGCGCGGCCCTGCATGCGCTCCTCTTCTTCTTCTTCCTCCTCTCCTCCTTCCGCTTCTTGCGGGAGAGTGAAACTCAACGACCTTCGCTCGAGCTGCCGCCCTCGCCTCCTTATCTCCGGGGAGCGGCGGGAGGACATGCCAAGAGCCCCTAGAAGATAAAAAGCTTTGGTCGGACCGAGCGTTAAGCATAAAAGAAAAGAGGCGGGAAGAAGTCGGCCGACCTACGATTTGGAGGGTGGGCCACGAGAATGGCTCGGGTGGCCGCGCGCCTCGCGTCGCGCTTCCTCCCATGGCGGCCACGGGCCGACCTCGTCGCGGCCAGCTCGGGCTCCGCCATCCTCATCCGGTCGGATGCCCCTCGTGCGGAGCAGTGAGTGCATGCGCAGAGGTTGCGCGCATCCTCATGAAAACACGCGCGACCACGCCCCGGTGAGCCCTGCCTCCTTAGGGCCTGACACGCTCCACGATCGAGCCACCTTGTTCTTCTCTCGCTTCTCGGTGCCCAGTTCCTCCTCCCCATGCGGAAGTTTGGTGAAGAAGCGGGCGGCTGTCTCCGGCGTTACGAGCATAGAACCACTCGAGTGCCACCTTGTTGGACGACGGCGGCTTGACCTCGAGGTACTCCGTGCTCGGCGGACGAAGGCTGGAGGCTAGGCCACCAATGGGCGCCCGGCGTCAGTCGGCTTGTCCTTCGAGCCTCGCTTGGAAGAAATGCCTCCATGGCCTTAATCAATGCGGCTCGTTTCCCGAGAAAGCCTCGCGATGTGAGTGAATATGGCGATGTGGAGGACCCGTTGGGGTTAAGGTGGTGCGCCTCCGCCTTGTAGTGGAAGAAGCGACCCACAGACGAGCAGGTGCGTGGCAAGCGAAGCAAAGCGCTCGAAGAAAGAGGCAAGCACCACGACCTCGTCGTCCCGGCGAGCCCGCTCCGTCGGCACCCTCAGCCGGAGAGATCTTGCGCGGGGAGAAGCCCTTCTTCACCAAGCCAGAACGCGCGGTTGGCACAGGCGAAACACTCGTCCACGACATCCTGCGAAAGAAGCGGAAGGCGAGGAGAAGAGAAGGTGAGTTTTCTTTTCCTTGGCTCTTTGTTATTCCTTTTTGTCTTAGGGACGGGAGGCGAGGAAAGCAAGCAAGCGTAACTACTCAGCGCCCGACAGCGTATATATAGAAGGCGGCGGTAGCCGAGCGAGCAGCACCCCCTCGGCGAAGCGTCGTGTCCCTCACGCAAGCACAGTAACTCCGGTTTCCAATTCCACTCCGCATTTAATCGACAAAGCGGCGAATATAAAGCCGCCCGCCCGGGCGGTCGTCTTGTAACCTCGGTCTCAGCCTTGAGGCCACACGGTTGCTGCAGGGCGCGTCGAGAGGCCCACTAAACTCTGCGGCCCCGAAATGGCAAAGCTGCGTGGCTTGCGGGAGCCCGACTAAAGCTGCGAGTTCAAAGGCCTACCCCACGGATGGGCATAAGGCGCCCAGTGAGCTTGAGCGAGGGCAAATATGAGGTGAGCCCACGGTGGGCCCTCGGTTAGGTCGGCTAACGACCAATAACCTCTACTCGCGTCAGAGACCATACTTCACACTCTCCGGGAGCTCATCGATGGCGGCGGCCAGTTTATGCTACAGGTGGTGGGCGACCGGGGCCCATATGGGATTGAGTAGAAAGGTTTCTTATGGGTCGCCCAGCGGGGCGGACACCCTACTCTGGGGACCGTCGCTCGGAAGGGTCCCCCTTGGCGGGACCTCCCGGGACCCGCTCGGACTACATTATAAGCTCCACAAGCCGGCGTTCAAACCAGCGGGTAAGCGCGCGTCGCTCACCCTCCGGGTCCACACTGCGGATGGGGTATCGTGTGGGATAGGCGGCGGCCACTCCTCTCGTGCTACCCTCGCGGGCGAGGACTGGGATGGATGCCCCATGTCCGGCTCGGACGTAAAGCGAGCCCACGTCCGGCTACGGCGTAAAGCAGGCCACGTCCGGCTCGGACGTAAAGCGAGCCCGCGTCTGGCTACGGACGTTAAGCGAGCACTCGGACACGAACCTCGCGCGAGAGACATCACGGTCGTCCTGCCCGACCAAGGCGCAGTCTAGCTACGGCGTTAAGCGAGCACTCGGACACGAACCTCGCGTAGAGGCATCGCGGTCGTCCACTGCCGACCAAGGCGCGGTCTAGCTCGGCGTTAAGCGAGCACTTTCGGACACGAACCTCGCGCGAGAGCATCAGCGGTCGTCCACAGCCGACTAAAACGCGGTCCGGCTTCTGACGATAGCGAGCACTCGGACACGAACCTCGCGCGAGGCATCGCGGTGCGTCCCTGCCGACTAAGGCATGGTCGGCTCTGACGATAAGCGAGCGCCGGACACGAACCTCGCGCGAGGCATTGCGGTCGTCCGGCCGACTAAGGCCGGTCTAGCTTCTGGCGTTAGCGAGCACTCGGACACGAACCTCGCGCGAGAGGCATCGTGAGTCGTCCCTGCCGACCAAAGGCGCGGTCTAGAAACGGCGTTAAGCGAGCACTCGGACACGAACCTCGCGCGAGGCATCGCGTCGTCCCTGCCGACTAAGGCGCGGTCCGGCTTCGACTATAAGCGAGCACTCGAACACCGAACCTCGCGCGGTGGCATCGCGGTGCGTCCTGCCGACCAAGGCCGGTCTAGCTCACGACATTAAGCGAGCACTCGGACACGAACCTCGCAGCGAGAGGCATCGCGATCGTCCCTTCCGACTAAGGCGCGGTCCGGCTCTGACGATAAGCGAGCACTCCGAACACGAACCTCGCGCGCGGTGGCATCGCGGTGCGTTCCTGCCGACCAAGGCCGGTCTAGCTACGACGTTAAGCGAGCACTCGGACACGAACCTGCGCGAGGCATCACGGTCGTCCTGCCGACCAAGGCGCAGTCGGCTCACGGCGTTAAGCGAGCACTCGGGCACCGAACCTCGCGAGGCATCACGGTCGTCCCTGCCGACCAAGGCATGGTCTAGCTACGAAGTTAAGCGAGCACTCGGACACGAACCTCGCGCGAGGCATCGCGATCGTCCCTGCCGACCAAGGCGCGGTCTAGCTCTGACGTTAAGCGAGCACTCGGACACCGAACCTCGCGCGAGGCATCGCGGTCGTCCTGCCGACCAAGGCGCGGTCTAGCTCACGACGTTAAGCGAGCACTCGGACACGAACCTCGCGCGAGAGGCATCGCGATCGTCCTGCCGACCAAGGCGCGGTCAGCTCTGACGTTAAGCGAGGCTCGGACACGAACCTCGCCGCGGAGGCATCGCGGTCGTCCCTGCCCGACCAAAACGCGGTCTAGCTCTGACGTTAAGCGAGCTCGGACACGAACCTCGCGCGAGGCATCGCGGTCGTCCCAACCGACCAAAACGCGTTCTAGCTACGGCGTTAAGCGAGCACTCGGACACCGAACCTCGCCGCGAAGCATCGCGGTCGTCCCTACCGACCAAGGCGCGGTCTAGCTACGGCGTTAAGCGGCGCTCGGACACGAACCTCGCGCGAGGAATCGCGGTCGTCCTGCCGACTAAAACGCAGTCGATTCTGACGTTAAACGAGCACTCGGACACCCGAACCTCGCGCAGAGGCATCGCTGTCGTCTCTGCCGACCAAGGCACGGTCTAGCTACGACGTTTAAATGAGCAACTCGGACAACTCAAACGAAACAAACTCATTGCGAAGACATTCATAAAGTAAAAGGAGATTTCATTATAGGCTAACAGGCTCAAACTTTACACAACTTTACAATATTGTACCCAAACAGACACAAGAATAGCTACGCTACACTACGACAGGACTTTATCCGCGCCAAGACCTCTTAAAACATCCGTGTGGCATCGGTGGCACCGACGGCATGCTGGTAGGCCCTCGCCTGGTCGACGGGACAGCCACCGTAGCTGCAGAACCGTACGCCGACGCGCCTCCTGCCGTTCAGCGACATCGACGCAGCCGCACCAACTATAGTCGGCGCCCTCGCGCCATCGCCTCTAGAAGGGCCCCCCTTGCTACCTCGAGCCTCGGGACGACCTCGGCGAGCATCGGCGGCGGTAGCATCACGAACTGACTTCTTCCTCCGGAGTTCGGCCATCGCTGGTCGTACTCATCGAAAGCTTCGACCAAAGGTCTTCTTCTTACGCCATGACATCATCACCAAAGCGAAGACTAGAGGTGCCCGAAGCCATTTTAAAGAGCAAAAGAAAGGATTCTCGTTTAGGGTTTATCACTCAAGCAAGTCGTGGCGTCCTTATATACCGGACGGAGGAGATTGAGCGTCTCGAGAATAAATGCAAGCGTCGGAAAATGGCGCCCTTCACGAGAACGGCGGTCTAGAAGGCGAGCGAGCAGTAGCGCCAAGCCGTGCTGCGGCGTGCTGAGTGATTCAAAGCCCCCGGCGGTTCAAATTCCCTAGGCCAAATTCCAAGGCAGCCGTCGGATGCGTTGGGGTACACCTGGCAGAAATAGTTTGACCTAATCGGTCGGACCGACCACTTGGGCCCAGTCACTATTCTCATCCAAGCTCAACCCCAGCCGAATCTGCGAAATCGCTCGAGGTTGGGACTCTTGACGAATACTTATAACGAGGTACCCCAACGACCCAAGCGGCGAGCCGGCGGCCTCAAGCACAGCTCAAGCAAAGCAGCCGCTCGGCCCTACCGTCGAAGCACGCAAAATCACACGAGACATCCCTTCACGACCGGCCAGAAGTGTCTCCGAAACAAGCGGGCTCAGACCCCCGCGCGAGGCGGGACCCCGGCTCCGACCAAGCGAGCTCCCGACCCTCGCGGTGGGTGGGATCCCTGACTCCGATCGTGCCAAGACAACCCCTGCCGAGGGCGGCGTGTCGAAGCCTCTACGGACAACGCCCGTACCCCTGAGCGGGGTCAATCAAGTGACTATACAAGGGCGGTGGCTCCTTCCCTAGAAGGTTTAATGGTGGCCGAAGTCATGCTCGATCCATCGGCCGGTCACATACGATGCGAACACGCTCTCTCGAGGCAACTCCAGCGTCATGCGCGACAACGTCAACACTCGTAAGGTTCGCGAGAGGCGGTGCGCCGTTTCGGAAATACCTAACCGCCTAACCAACTAAGCTACCGACCCGGCATGGGCAAGGCGAGGCGATGATCGGTCGTGAGCGAAGGACCGAAGCTCTTAGTGTAGGTCATCTCGTCCTTTCTCAATTCGATGTAACCTGCCCCTTCCTTTACGTATAAAGGAGGCGGGAACCCCGTAGGAGAGGCGATCACGATCGAACTCATCTCACTAAGCCATTAGCACTCTCGCTTGTAAACTTTGTGCAGTCATCTGTACTGAAGGGAATACAACGCCACCACACGAAGTGGAGTAGGGACCTTGGCCCGAACCAATATACATCTTGGACTTGAGTCTAACCATTCGGAGTGGAGCGCGCCCTTAGACTTACAAATTTACTTGCGGTGCTCGAAAGCAGGACACTCGGCGAGCATCTGGCCGTGGCGTGGCGGTCGGCTAAGCGCAAACATTTCTTTTACGGAGGTTGGGGGCTTCTGGACATTTTTAATAAGATCGGGATCGCTTACCCCTTTACGGAAGGTCGCCACCACCACCGCCTCGACCGTCTCGGCGGTGTTCTTCTTCGCATGAAGCGCGGATGAAATCTCTCGGCGTTTCATCCTTCTTACGGTGTAGTTGATACGAGGTCCCACAGTCACAGGGCCTCTCATAGGTTCCACGAAAGTTGGCGATGAATTGCTCGCATGAGTCACTCGAGAGTCTACCGAGTTGGCGGGAGGCCCGTGAGCCATGCTTGTGTCGAGGGTGAGATTGGCCGGCAAATAGTTCGCCATGACGGTCGATTTCCCCTGCGGCCTTAGCGCCAAGCGTAGACTTGCAACCAAGCCTCGGGTCTCGCTCTCCGTCGAACTTTACAATGCCTTTGGGGTTGAAACCCTCGGGCCAAACCACTCGCGGCCAGGGTGTAACCTTCGGATCCCATCGATAGATCTTTCATCATGCTGGGGGGGACTCCGGCGTGGCGATCTTCTAGCTCGGTGATGACCGTTAATATGTCGGGGTGAGGTTCGGTGCGGCGAGTCGTTGACTCGGCGTTCATCGTCACTCCCTCCCCGGCGATGATGAACTCTGCGATCGTCGTGGTCGTCATACCTTCGGTCGTTCCGCCAATCGTAGCTGATGCCGAAACGCTCGTAGTCGTCGTGGTGTCCGTGTCTTTCTTCCTCGTTCCGTTCTCGTCGCCTGGCCGTGATGTGCTAGCGAAGGTCGCGGTCAAGGATCTGTCGAGCGTCTCCATTAGGCGGTGCATGGCGCCGATCGCCTTCCGTGGTTGCGATCCATTGCTGGCGACACAGTGGCAGCGTGGGGCGCGAGTGCGCTTCTCAACCGGCTTCTCGATTTCTTTGGATAGCGCCGCCGTCACCATGGCCTTGATGTGAGCCACAATCGGGCTACCGGGTGTCGATGCAATCGCCGGGTCGGTCGTCGAGGCGTCTTGAGCGGCAGCGTTTTGCATCGGCGTCGCGAAGGCGGTGATCCCCAACTTGGATTGCGGGATGTCCTCCGGACATTGCGACCCAAAGATCGAGAGAGACCGCGTTTGGATCTCCTTACCCGCCGTCGGCGATCTTCTTCCGTGGCGTCACGATCTTCTTGATGGAGATCGGTCTTACATCCTTCAATTGAGAAGGCGCGCGAAAATCGCGGCCGTTCCTAATGGAGCCGGCCGGTTTTCGGGTAAGTCGAGTAATGTACGAGATGGTTTGCCCAGATTCCGCGATTGGATCGGTTACGATCGACGCACAAGTTCTCCGTGCATATCAGCAGCGAACTCCGGGCTTCAAAGCGAAAGACGGCGAAAGCGAAGGTGGCGATGAATCCGCGGTTGATGCCATCAGTGCAGCAGGAGCAGTTGAAGCGCACCCCTACAGCGCGCTAGCGCCGACTTTGTAGTCGGCAATGAATTTATGGGGTAGGCGCTCGATCTCAAACTCGAAGGTCACACAAGGCGAGGGTTTAGGCAGGTTGGGCCCTCGGCGATGGAGGTAATACCTAATCTGTGTCTTTGGGATTATATGGATCTCTTGGACCAGGGGTTGCTCAAAGCGCAATATGCTGCAGGCGATATGAGGTGTTCTATGCTCTATGGCTTGATGCCTATGTTGTTGCCGCCCTCTCCCTTATATAGTGGGGACGAGGTGGCTTCTGAGTCCCAATCGGATAAGAGATTCCGATCGGTTACAAGATTCTAGTCGGTTATAGGACAGAGTTTACATCTTTATCTATCCTTCTAACGACTCGGATTACAACTGTATCCATTATATCTAAACATAAGTTCGACTTCCGTTATGATATATCCCTTTCCGTACGGTTAAGAAGCTTGATGTGGAGCGTATCCTCTGGGTCTTCATCATGGGCCTTTCTTGAGGATCCCCTGGAATCTATATCCCACAAAGCATGCAATTCAAGTTCATCATTTCTAGCAGAAAGCTTTCTAAGGTGTTCGCTCATGTCATCAATTTCGGTAAGCAATTTAGGGCAATTAGCACAAGAAGGAGTAGAGTGAGCATGAAGAAAACTAGCATCTAGTGGAATAGCATCAACAGAATTATCGCTAGCATTCTTCAACTTAAGACTATCTAATTCAGTCAACACACTATCATGCATAGTCCTTAAGTTCTCCAACTCCACAAGAATAGCATCACACAAAGAGCAATCATCAGTGACTCGGCAGGAAGAAGATCTAAGAGAAGGTAACTCCCGAGTCAAGGTACCTACTTCCTTCTCAAGCTCCGTACACCTAGCTCTAGCTCTAGCATGAAATTTTCCTAGTTTACAGAAAAGCTTCATTGAGCTAGTCATAGGAGGGTACCTCGTCCGAGTCGCTGTAGAGCTCGGAGTCGTTGATGCCATTGGCATCGGCCATGAAGCACATGCCGGAGAAGTCGTCACTACCCTTCTTCTCTTGCGGTTCATCCTCGCCCTCGTCGCTCCATGTCTCCGTGTCGTAGAGGTTGATGTCGTCAAGCGCGGCGAGGACGCGGTGGAAGAGCTTTTTGTTCTTGGAGAAGTTGCGGTACTTCTTATCACGCATCGACTCACGAACTGGAGGCTTCTTGTTGCGGTTCTTGTCAATGTAGTCGTTCTTTCTTTGAACCTTGACATCGTTCTTAGCCTTCTCGGTTTAGGGCGGTTTGCTCGAATGTGGTTGGGGCCACCACACTCGAAACAGGTGATCATCCCACCTCTCTCACTCTCTTGTATGCATATGAAAATTTGCGAGCAAGAAGAGCAAGCTCATTTTCTGGAAATTTTTCCAGTTGGTCATCGCTTAGCTCGCAAAGGCGGAGAGAGAAACAAAGCAGAAGAATCGAAAGAGAGGATCAATGTGATCGGTGACCAAAGCCATCGTTGAGACTTCGTCTTCTGCGAGGCGGCGTCGATCTCATGAGTCTTGAGCGGGAATAAAGCTCGTCAAGAGTCAAGGTCGACAGTCGGTGGTGTCCTTGATGGTGGTCACCTTCATCTCCCAAATCGCAAATCAGTGCGGTCAAGAAATGTCGAGCATTATCAGAGTCGGGGTATATAGATCCAGCGCTCGAAGATCGCTCAAGATCTTGGTAAAGCGACCGAAGCACTCATAAAGACTCTCACGGCGTGTTGTTCAAACTTGTTGAACTCACGCTTGAAGCTAATCTGCCTCACGGTCTTGATTTGAGTAGTGCCCTTATGGTAAGCATCGAGGTCACCCAAATATCGTGGCCGGAGCGAAGGTGAAAATCCTATCATACTCACGTGGCTAAGACCACGTATGAGGATGTTCCTTGCCTTAGCGTTAGCCTCAACGTCGGCCATATTTCCGGCCGTGATGTTTTCATCAGCAGGAACCTCATACGGGAGTTTCACCTTGTGCCATATCAGGAAGCCCTGGACAGTGATGTATGACTCCATCAGCGATTTCCAAAACGAAAAATCAACTCCAGCAAAAATAGGAGGCTTGGTGGAGTACTTGTCCATTGCCATGGCTCTTGAGACCGATCAAGATCTATGGAAGAGCAAAACCGGCTCTAATACCAATTGAAAGATCGAAATGACGATCAGAGGGGGTGAATGATCCCAAATAAAATTTCCCCCACTCAAAGTACTCCAAACACTCTTGCAATAAAAATCTAAAACACCGAAATATTTTCGTTCAAACTGGTGTTTCTCATATTCGCACACCCTCCAAAACCCAGAACAATTAGACAAATATGTGTACCCCTAGCTTGCATGGATAAGAACCATGAATCATATGAGGGGTTTTTTAATCACAATCCTGGTTGTCAAGTGTCCAAACAAAAGAGGAATCAATTCAAAAGACTTCTTTTCTAAAAGAGATAAAGCTAAAATACCAAAGTCTCTTTTCAGAAAAGTTAAATCAGATTTTCAGAAATTGTCCTCAGTTGGAACAGGTGGTTGGTGAGTTTCTGTTGCTCTAAAATTTTTGGGAATTTTTGTTCCTGTGACCAGTAGAGTAGTAAAATACTCCACCAAAAATCACCTCAGAAAACTTTGTAGAATAATAATGAAAAATCAAGCAATACAGAAGGTCAGGAACTTCGACCAGAAAGTTTGAGGCTCGGTTTTCACTTCATAGCTCTCAAACGGTGCAACCAGTAGACTCAAGAAATTTTGTACAGCTTTATATATGAGTCCTGCACCTTCTCCAAAAAGAATCACTTAAAAATGATTTTTATATATTTGTAGAAAAATCAAATACTAACTGCTGCGTGAAGAACAAGTTCTGGACAGATTTGCAAATTGATAAAAAACTTGATCTCTAGTCTATCCAAGGGTGTAAGAAAAATGTAATACCAAATGAACACCCTTAATACATCCTAGAAGAACAGCATTTAGAAGGAGGGGAGGCAAATCCAAATTGCATAAATGTAAATTGCAAGAATGTAAGTGCTGAATTTAATTGCGGAATTTAAGTGCATAATGTAAATTGCGTAATTTAAATGCGTAATGTAAATGCACAAAGAAAAGAAATGATTTGAGGAAACATTTCATTTCTGGAAGGAGAGGTTACAAAGCCTCACATTCATGTGGGCAAAGCTCAAAGGAGCATCAAAAACCTCAAAACCTTCAAAGGGAGGAGGGTACCCCTCCACCCCTATTTATACTACTCTTGGGCCACCTACCACCCTTGGATGAGTCCCTCAACCCTAGAGCACTCATCTAAGGGCTAGGATTAACCCACACACACAGCCATGCAAGGGCTAACCCAAAACCCACACACATCTGGGTTTTCTTGCAGTTTTCAAAGCATACTACCTAGACCGCTAACCTATCAACTAGACCTCAATCAAGCGACCCTCATTGATCCACGCAACATCTAGCTAGCATCATCTCCTTTCCTTGTCTTCTTGACTTGCCCGGACTCCGTTTTTGATCATCTTCCGGCGATCTCCCAACCGTCTGGACCTCCGACGCTCCTCGTCTAGTCCCGGTTATCCTTCGCCTCACCATGACCTAGCACCGTCGCCCTGCAACCATTAAAGATAAGGAAAAACCTTCCACATAGCAATGCCCACAATGATATGCAATAAACCATCTAAATCATCACTACTGCGCCCATACAGCCGGTACTGCCACTCCTGGCAGAGACAACTCAAATTGCTTCATTTTGAAAATAAATCCAAATCAAACTCAAACTTGAGCACACCTTACTCAAATAAAGTCAAATACTCATCACAAACATGGATGGACCTCCACATGGTCCTTCAGATATACATTTATTGGACCAATAATCATATTATTATTCATAAACATAGTCATGTTACAATCATCTAAATGATTGCCTCAAGGGCATAACACTAACACATAGTACACGATATAGCAAGGATTCTCCGTGTACAGCACCACATCCGTCATTCTAGCTAGCATTCCCCTATTGCCAGCCTCCTCCCGGGCGCTAATCTTATGGCAAAGGATAATTTCCACCTGCTTCAATAAGGAAAAGATTAGAATTTTCAATCTTGAGATAGGTAAGGAATATTAATAGATACTTTAAGACAAGGAAAAGGATAATAACATATGTATATATATAAGCACAAGTTTTAAGCTCATTAAATTTTAAATTTTTAGTTAACGACCAAGCTAACTGGGGTTTTCCTAGAGTCTATATAGCTCTGATGCTAACTTGTAATGCTCCCATTTTTTATAAGATTTATCAATAATGGGTTCTTTTGTGCATATAGTACTAGTCCCATGATCAGTTGCTGGTACGCACAATTTACAAATTGAGATCACATCCATACACATATATATTACATTCACATAAGCCTGATAAGTTTGCACATTATTATTACAAGCCAAAAGATTGCAGTGGAAAATAATTATCTTGTAGTTTGCCTCTAACCCATAAACCCTCAGGCAACAGACAAGATAAAATCCCTAGAAATAGTCTTTGTTGAAGTCCCCGAAACCTGCGTTATCGTATGTCTCATCGAGGTTTTCTGTCTCATCACCTAAACCAACAATAATAGCAAGATTGAGCACATTGTGTACTCAGCAAGACTTGTAGTGTTTTGCAAATGCAGATATAGTAGAAATGCAGGTTACAACAATTGAGAGGCCATCTAGTTATTTTTGCATTGGTGGGAAATGAAACATAATTTATGTAGATTTCAAATCGATTCGTGTAAAAGCAAGCATGTTGTAGAATTAATAGAAATAAGGGGTTCATATCACAGTCTACCCGACAGGTTCGTGAGTGTCGACCCTCGACATAAAATGACAATTTCCATAAACATTTTCCAACAAAACCAGTTTTAAGAAATAATAAAATTATAACCAAGTGCCCATAACAGCGGGCACGGCTAATCGATTAGATTTACACTCTACAGAGGTGTACAGCTTTACCCACAAGAAATGATCTACCCTTTTTGCTAGGCCAATAACACACTTCCTTTGGTATGTCGGCAAGGAGATCATATCATAACCGTTACATTGCCTAAACCTGACTTTGCACTAGCCCGGTGATGTTAACCCCTGCTATGGTGGAAGACACACACACCCAAAATATGACAGTCCATCCCTGATATTTACATAGTAATTTACATCACAATTTTGACAGTCCATCCCTGCCAAAACGTTTCTCCACATAACAAGGCATACACCGTTGTATCGGTATGCATTTACCCACACTGAGGTGTGGAACCCCCTTCCGAGTAAACCTCTATCCGGAGTGACCGTACTACTTCAGCCTTCCAAAGCGCAAAGCCAGTTCTAAGCAACTTAATAGGTTAAGCCTGTCCCATACCAGCACTCGTGGTTGTACGGTTTTCTTGGCTTGAAAACAACACAATATTTCAATCCTTAATTTGACTCTGGCAAGAATCTCCCCCTGCACTACGTACAAGTCCGTCCCTTACACAACCGGCGATTGCCAATACATGCTGATGTCAAAAATCATAGTTTTATTTTGAATTTTTAATCAAAATACCAACAGCCTTTAATGTCATACCCAACATTTTTAATCATAATCAATCTTTTAAAATCACAAAAGACAGCTGAGTGGTATAATAAGCATGGCTAAGCATGATTAAGTAGTCGTGTATACCCATGTTGACATTATATATTGTCTACCGTTAATCTAAGGATTATCAAGGTTTGCAAATCCGTATTTAGTAAGGAATTTTCATCTATGGTTTGGTATAACTACTAGTATCCCATTATAGCGATTTTATTGAAAAGTACTCACATGCATAATAGTTTAACAAAAGCAATGTAAAGTACTTAATTAAAATAGTAGGATCAAGATGATCAAGGAGATGCTTCCCTTGTTGATCGTTGTCTGGTAGATAATCCAGGTCGTCGGCGAGTTCATCGTCAACCAACTCAGAAACGTCAGGATCTACTCGTCGTCCGATAGAAAAATCATGCAACAAATAATAAACCGAAATAAGGGCAAAAGAACACAAATAGAAAATCCAAATAAAAACTTGCTTATAGAAATAGATGTGCTTATTATATTTCATGTATATGATTTTAAGTGATCTTTTATTTTGACATATTTTTATTAGTAGTATTATTAATACCATGTTGGCAAAAAGTGTTGTGTTGTTAATAGGATTCAGATGCAAAGCATATTATATATGGATTGTATCTATTTTTAGGGCACATGAATATTTTAGGGCTTCTTCCAACTAGCTTTGCTTGATTACATCTTTCCTTTGTGTGTGTGTGGGTGTCTATATATATATGTACATGTATCCTAACAACAAGTCATGTTCTAATTACAAAACAGACTCAAGCCAAGATCATTTCTTAATTATTTTGGCATAAATAGGTAACCTACAGACATGCTAGATTATAGAAATAATTCCTACTTATTTTACATCCCTTTTGCTCAAATTATGCATTTTTGAATACCTAGTACATTGAAATTACCCCTTATTAGAAAATTATTAAAAAAAGTTGAGATTTTAATATTTTTGTATATTTGAGTTGTTGGCAGCAGGAGATTTGCAATAAAATTGATTTCATAAAAATCTAAGTTCATTTACAAAATTGTTATATACAGCCTATTTTATGCCTTCTTTTTAAATTTAAAATTCAATTTTTTTTCCATAGATGTTTCTCAAAATATTTTTGCATAATCTGAAAGTACTTTATTTTAGATGAATTTATAATTTTTTTCATCTTAGTTGGATTAAAAATGCAAAAGTTATTCAACTTTGAATTGTGACTGTTCTGGAAAATCGAGAAAAATACGAAAATATGCTTTCCATTCAAGAAAGCATCCTTCTGATTTTCCCGGATTTTCTCTTGATTTTCCCGGATTCCTCCGTCACTGACAGACATGGCCCATGCGTCAGTGTCTTCACTTCATTATTTGAAAGATCGAAATGACGATCAGAGGAGGGTGAATGATCCTAAAATTTTTTTTCTCCTAATCAAAGTACTCCAAACAATCTCGCAATAAAAATCTGAAACACCCAAAGATTTTCGTTTAAACTGGTGTTTCTCATATTCGCACACCCTCCAAAACCCGAAGAATTAGACAACTATGTGTACCCCTAGCTTGCATGGATGAGAACCATGAATCATGTGAGGGATTTTTTAGTCACAATCCTGGTTGTCAAGTGTCCAAACAAAGAGGAATCAACTCAAAGACTACTTTTCTAAAAGAGATAAAGCTAAAACAACAAAGTCTCTTTCCAGAAAAGTAAAAGAAGATTTTCGAGGAATTGTCCTCAATTGGAGTAGGTGGTTGGTGAGTTTATGTTGCTCTAAAATTTTTGGTAATTTTTCTCCCTATGAGCAGTTGAGTCATGAAACACTCCACAAAAAATAACCTCAAAAAGCTTTGTATAATAAACATGAAAAATCAAGCATTATAGATAGTCAGGAACTTCGACCAGAATGTTTGATGCTCGGTTTTCACTTCATAGCGCTCAAACGGTGCAACCAGCGGACTCACAAATGTTTCCAGAGATTGATATATGAGTCATGCACCTTCTCCAATAAGAATCACTTAAAAAGGATGTTTCTAGATTTTAATAAATATCAAAGACTGACTGTTGCGTGAAGAACAAGTTCTGGACAGATTTGCAATTTGATAAAAACTTGATCTCTAGTCTATCCTAGGGTACAAGAAAGATGTAAAACCATATGAACACCCTCAAGACATCCCAGAAGAACAACATTTAGAAGGAGGGGAGGCAAATCCAAATTGCGATAAAGTAAATTGCGAGAATTTAAATGCAGGAAAGTAAATGCTGAATTTAAATTGCGTAATTTAAATGCGTAATGTAAATGTGTAAAGGAAATGAAACATGAACATAAATGAAGAACATTTCATTTCTGGAAGGAGAGGTTACAAAGCCTCACATTTCATGTGGGCAAAAGCTCAAACGAGCATCAAAAACCTCAAAACCTTCAAGGAGGAAGGCTACCCCTCCACCCCTATTTATACAACTCTTGGGCCACCTACCACCCTTGGATGAGCCTCTAAACCCTAGAGCATCCATCAAGGGCTAGGATTTACCCACTCAACCAGCCATGCAAGGGTTCACCCAAAACCCACAACACATAATGGGTTTTCTTGCACGGTTTTCGAAGCATACTAACCAGACCCGTTATCCTATCAACTAGACCGCAATCCGACGGCCCTCATCGATCCGAGCAGCATCTAGATAGCATCACATCCATCCCTTGTCTTCATGGCTTGAACGGACTCCGTCTCCGTTCATCTTGCGGCGATCCCCGACCATCTGGACCTCCGACGCTCCTCGCCTAGTCCCGGCCATCCTTCGCCTCACCATAATCTAGCACCGTCGTCCTGCAACCATCAAAAACAAGGAAATACCTCACATAGCAATGCCCACAGTGATATGCAATAGATTCATCACAGTCCACTCATTAAAATTCATTTTTACTCGATCTGACCGGTAACACCGGGAAAACAGAGAAGACCTCAAATTGCTTCCAATTGAAAATCTATTTCAAATCAAACTCAAACAAGAGCAACCCAAGCTCAAATTTAGTCAAATACTCATCACAAATCTAGATAGACCTCCACATGGTCCTTCAATCTCCCCCTTGATGAGTATGTTAACAAACACAACAAAAGGCATATGATTTGAGTTTGAAGAGGATGAAGAAGAAATCAATTTTTTAGTTGCAAAGTCAAACTTGGTCCAAAGATAGAAATTGGAACCATGACCAAGTTGACGAAGAGGAATTTAGATTTTAGAGTTAAATTTAATAAAGAGCAAGTTTTCAACAAAAACTCTAAAATCTAACTAAACATGTCAAATGTGATTATGATCCAAAAGAAGTAGTAGCATAGTTTTACAAAGATCATAATAACCAAATAAGTATTCACATTTTTATCTTTTTAGTGATGCCTTCTCTACGTTTTCTCCCCCTTTTGGCAATATAGGCATCAAAAAAAATTTATGTATGCATGAAATGCAATCGAAAGAGCTTTGAAGATTATCCAATTGATCAAAATGGTAAGATATTACACCAAGCTTGTCAATTTCAGAATATGACTAAAGTAAGTCATGTCCAAGACCAATACATTTTATGAAAAAGCTTAGTTTTACAATATTTCATTTTAACATGATTTGACAAGTGCAAAACTTAGCAAAGTTTCAAAGCTAGAAGCAAAACCACTCAAGGATCAAATGGAAAACCTAGAGTTCAACCTACTCAACACTTTGGGGAATTTTGAAGTGCATATAAGGTCCTTCAAGCTCATTTTTCAATTTATGCAAATTTTATTTAAGACTTTAAAAAACATAGCGGGGTGCAAATGTTTGACATTATTTGCATTCTTTACCCACTTATGTGTTTGATATTTGCATTTTTTTAAAATTGACTCAAGCCATTTTCGATCATCTGAAGAGTAACTCTTAAGAGGATGATCTTGGTCATACACAATATATTCCAAGTTCATCCCAAGTGCAATGGGAAGCAATCTCGTGAATATAAAGTGTTGAGATCAATTTTGCACAAAAGAGTCAATTTTTTGTTAATTTTCAATTTAGCACATATGAGCAATTCTGAAGGACTCAAATATGGATCAAACAAATTTGACCCAGGTTGCTATAGGGACTCTAGAGAAATCCAAAATTTCACAATTCATGGTAAAAACCCCTAGATAAGATACTTAGTAAGTAAAAGCAACATGTTTCGTCAAGTTTTCATTTAAAGCTTTCAAATTTTTCAGATTTTAATAAGCTTAGCATGATAAATGGACTTGAACATATCTAAGCTAATGATTTTCTTCAAAAGATATAGAATGATGTATTTCATGAAGATTGAGTCAATTGCATAATAGACAAAGCTCATAAAAAAGAAAATGCAGTCTAAATGCAATGCATGAATAGATTCCCAAACTCCCCCTCAACAAATGAATCAATTTTAAACTCAAATCTGGTTAAAGTTGAGTTATTATCAAGATTAGGCATAAGTACAACCCAAATAAACTCAATAACAACCAGAAAAACAAAATGAGGAGAAGAAGTCGAGAAACTGCAAAACTAGATGGCTATTGAGCATAGATAAGATAGAAGAGACTCACTACAGCTCAAACTCGCTCTTATCTTCCCCAGTGACTGACATAGGGAAGCTGACTCTAGATCCCAACTAAGGAGTGCACACAGACCCTGTCTACCCAGGAGGCCCAACACCTGCTAGACTTATAAGACTGTGAGGGAACTCAACCTAGAGAGAAGAGAGAACAGCTAATCACGCATGATAGCAACCTAAAACACAAGATAAGAGGTCCATGCAAAGCATACCAAAAGTCTAAGTGAGTGAACTCAACTCAAGAAAAAATAAGCCCAAAATCACCTAGAAGAAAACACAAAGAGAAAAGAAAAGCTGGAAGAGAACAATATTTTACATAATATACAAACCAGCTCCCCCTCACGAAAGGCTGTAAGGGCTCACGACTCCAAGCTCACTCCTCAAGGTACCAAATATGGAGCTATCCAAAGGCTTGGTGAAGATATCGGCTAACTGGAGGTCACTCTCTATAAACTGAAGCGCGATATCTCCCTTATCCACATGGTCTCTAAGGAAGTGATATCTAATATCAATGTGCTTGGTCCGGGAATGTTGCATTGGGTTTCTAGCAATGCAAATAGTAGAAGTGTTGTCACAAAAAAGTGGCACACTCTCTATCTCTAACCCATAGTCCCGCAAGGTCGATCTCATCGAGCACACAGCTCTGACAGAATCGGCTGCGACAACATACTCGGCCTCGGTGATTGGTGTGCAACTCTGCATTGCTTCTTAGATGACCAAGAAATAAGAGAAGTGCCAATGAATTGGCAAGTGCCAGAAGTGCTCTTCCTATCTATCCTACAGCCAGCAAAGTCGAAATCAGAAAAGGCTCTAAGAGATAGACAAGAAGAGGAAGAGTACCAAATACCATAATCGGTGGTAGCACGAAGGTACTGAAGATGCTCTTAGTACTGGCGGTGAGAGCGCGAGGAAAAGCTTGAAATCGAGCGCATGAGACACAGAGAAATGTATGTCGGGCTCGAAGCGGTGAGAGTACAAGAGGTAGCCGATCATGCTCAAAACTTCTTTTAATCGTGAGCTCACCATCCTCATCGGGCTCGAGGGCATGTAGTGGTGGCCATAGGAGTCATCACCGACTTCCCATCGGACATATCGAAGTGCCTCAGGAGGTCACGGGTATACTTGCCTTGATGCAAGAAAGTACCCTCCCGAATCTGCTTGATTTGGAAGCCAAGAAAGTAGCTCAACTCGCCTATCATACTCATCTCAAACTCTGTGCTCATCACCTCAGAAAACTGAGACACAAACGAATGAGACAAGCCACCAAAAAATGATATCGTCCACATAAATCTGGACGAGAAGAAAATATGACTCATGGTGTCTGATGAACAAAGTCTTGTCTACTACGCCCATTTTGAAGTCATGGCTGAGAAGATAAGACTTGAGCCTCTCATACCATGCTCTGGGGGCCTGCTTGAGTCCATACAAAGCTTTGGAAAGCTTGTATACATGACTCGAAAACTTGGGGTTCTCAAATCCTGGAGGTTGTTTGACATAAACCTCTTCCTCAATATAGCCATTGAGGAATGCACTCTTGACATCCATTTGATAGAGCTTGAAGCCCCAGGATGCAGAGAATGCAACACAGTGTAGTTGAGTTCTAATTCCTAGTGTGAACAAGGCGGTAGAACTACGGCGCTGCACAGGTTAGGGAATGGCCAGCTGCAGAATTCACAGGCAAGACCAAAGCATGGCAAACGAAGGACATTGGCGTGGCCTTGGTCGTCGCAATATGGCAAGGAGTGACGACGGCTACAACGGCATGAGCTCTGCTCCGGGACTCCAGCGCGAGGAGGAGGAAGAAGATTGGAGGTGAGGCCGACAGGTCGGGTTGCACGGGTTTTGGGTTCCACTGGCTGTCTCATGCGATCAGGTGGCTGGCCCGTCCTGGCAAATGGGTCCCAACAGGATTTCGGTCCCACTTGGCAGTCAAGGAGAATTAGGCTATCAAGTTTAGGTCAGAATTTATTAAAAATTTTCACATGTGATGTTTGGATAAGACTAATCATACTTTTAAATTTCCAGGCTGAGATATGACACACAGAATTTGTAAAAATTCTGAAAATGCTCTGTGCTCAAATTTGTGTTGTAAGTTTTTAATTTTTCTGGGAACTAATATCTTATCAAAAAAATTTAAAACATTTTTCAAAGATTCCTTATGGATGTAATGATCTCCAGTAAAAGTTGTAACTTCAGATATTTCATATTTAATTAATAAAAATTCTGAAATTGTTACTTTCATATTTTAATTTTTTTGTTTTCAAATTTATAAATATACAAATTAATTTATTAATTTTTTTGTATTTTTACTGTTTATATTTTTATCCATTTATAAAATAATATAAAATTTCCATTTCAACATAATGTAGGATTATTTTTATTTAAATCTGACATGTCAATGTTCACTGTCAAATCTCATTTAATTACCTTTCATTTCACCATTAAGTGTGTCATATGACATTTTAAATTCAGAAATAGGATCATGGAGATATCTCAAGATTATGCAGAGATTTTGTATATTTTATTAATATAGGATTTTATTCTTACTCATTATCTCTTACTTAAATTGATATTTAAAAAGGATTTCTCCTTTAGAGCAAAATCAAGTAAAACCAAGAAAAATTCAGAAAATGCAGTAATAAATATAATTAAATTTTATGTTTTAATTTCTTACTTTATTCAGAATGTTAGGTTGTTACAGCTCTTTATAATTCTGTTATCGTTTGATTAAACATTCACTTGCAAATAAAATCTGTTTTATGCTGAAAATGAGACTTAGTGTTGGGACATTTTATCCTTGTTCTAGCCATGCATTTACTATATTTCCATACACTAAAGTCTTGCGAGTACATACGTGTACTCACCTTTACTTAATCTAAATAATATAGACGAAGGTATGGAAGAGTGCCTCGATGACTCGTACTTTGCACCGGGATCGGACGACTATGTTGATGGATGAACTTGGGCTTTTCCAAGTCGGTTGCCTTTGATTTTATGGATAGGCATACCGCTATCCTACTTTTGCTTTAAGTTTATTCTCCGCTGCGATTTACTTTTGGCATGTAATATTTGACCGGTCGGCCATGTAATTGTAATATTAAGTAGTTGTAATAGCTTCTAGTTTATGCTTATGCTATGTCAACTGCTTACATATGTGTGTATGTGTTATGATGCAATCTCGAATGCGGAATATGTGGGTGCTAGGCGTTGATCTTGGGAACTAGCACTAGACACATACCCGGGTACCTGGAATTGGTTTCAACCATCTAATGCATAAACTCGAGTGGTCATCATTCCTTGACTATTACTCGCGCTCCCCTCAGTGGGTGTGGGCGATACCAAGGTCTTGAGACGAACGGCGAATGCTATACTTGGATGAGTTGGCTTCAATCCCGGTATGGTTGTTCATAATGGAATCAAAACTCTCTCTTGGTTGCGTAAGTGTGTACAATGCAACTAGGTGGCTCATATTTGTTTGGATTAGGGTCATCTAGTTAATACTCTGTGCACGGGACTTTTGGGTGACAGTGAGCATACACTTAAGTGGAGTATGGATGTCACCTCTTAGTCCAGACACACGAGCGAGGATCTATTTGTATTTCTGGGTGCCCACATTTGCAAATGCTGCTTTACGACAAAACAGCCATACCAGCCATTCATTTGGAATAAGCCTTGAAAATGGTTATATTAGAATTGCATTATGTGCACAACTTGTTTTGCTTTATCTACTCACCCTTGCCACAACGAAATTATCAGTTAAAAAAGAGTCTATACCAGCATTTGAGGAGTACCAGGAGGAGGCGAATGTCTAGGGTGCGAGCATTGTCTATTGCCTGTGGCATGTTGAGGGCTTATCTCTGTTTACTATTCCGCTACAATTTTATCTATTACAGTTTAAGCCCTACGTGGTGTAGTCATGTAAAGTCGACCATCTGGTCAATCAACTGTCTTTTATCTAATAAATGAAGTATTTTATTATATTTTTTGCTATGTATGATTGTGATACTCATCTATGTTGACACTGTGTGCACTAGCATGATTCTGGACTAGTGCGGTATACACAGAGGGTCCAGATTTGCATATTTAGGTCCCGGCAGGTTGGAGGACCAATCATAAATATTGTGTGAAAGCAACCGATGGTATCCACGTAATACTCAATGCGGTGTTTCACTATGAGTCTATCTAATAACATATTCACAACACATTATTCATATAATTGTATTTAGATCCCATTTCAATGATCCGCAAGACATGATCATCACATAGTCACATAGTCATAGTAATTGATGTTTTAATCAATTAACTGACAAGAGACAATTTATAATAATACCATAAACGAGTTATAGAGTCTCATGATCATATCACATACTTAATGATCTATAACATAATATTTATTAAATAAAAATGAAACATATATATCTATCAATCATCTTTATAATCGGTCATTGGGGCATATTTCCAATAAGTTGCACACTCCGTGCACACACCAGATGAGTGGTGATGAACAATCATGATTCATGCACCGCAAGAATCGTCAAAAGGAGGACCTAGCATAGCTCGGTTGGTAAGCGCGCTGACGTGCACCCAGCCCACCAGCATTCGATTTGTCGACTTGCGCACTTATAAATTTTTTAAAAAGGGTACATATATGTGCACATTTAGTGTAATAGCACGTTTCGGTGCTCCGGAGTTTTTAGATAATTTCCTTAGTGCAAAAATAACACGCACGCTGCCATGGAAAACCGAGCAATGCCTCGTACCGATTTTTTCCAAAAATCATGGAAAATCATGCGGTTTGTGAATTCAAATTCAAAATCAAATCCAAAGTTGAGCCGTGCCGGCCGCGACGAAAATCGCCCGGTTCATGCTGATTATGAGCCGATTTTTGCGAAAATCGTGACATATTGGAAAATGGAGGGGAAAAAAGGAAAAAGCGGGAAAAAATTACAAACAAATGTGAAAATTAGTAGAAGGCCTAAAAAGGCTAAAAAATCAAAAAAAAAAGTTGGAAATGCACAAAATATTATGGAGAAATATGACAAAATTCCGGCATGACCATTCCTATATGTGGAGACCATGTCAAATTGTGAAGTACATGTTTTGCAACAATAGCACAACTATGGAAAATATGAATAATTTTGGAAAAAATTCAGCATGACCTTTGCTATATTTTGGACAATGTGAAGTTGTGAAATAGGCATGTAGAAGTAATATGTCGTTGTCAACAAATAATACTTCATTTCAATACATACACGAATCAATCGATCAAGTCCACATTTCAGTAGCAAAGCAAATGATATTTGAATTGCTCACCTAAAATGAATGTTTCCACTCGCATAGATTCGTCGGTCTTCCATTATGATACATATGCAGATATGTCATGGTGTACCTACATATATTGCTCAATATTAGTAAAAAAATCGAGTTGGAATGAAATAAAACATACAAATAAAACATTACCTTAGAGGCTACGGGAAGTGTTGTTAGTTGTACACTTGGTTGGCCATGTTGTATTCTTCTGTGGACATCATCAACAAACATCGTGTAGCTAGCAACTCCACCTTATATTCATTCCAGCTTTGCCCGTTCACGGGCTAGTCGTTTCCCAATATTGGCACAGCATGGCATAAAATTGTGGGTCTTGCCACTCATATACCCATTGAGTGGAAGGTTGTGTGGATGAATCTGGGATGGAGTAGTCATATGGGCCGTATGAGCTATAACTCTCCTACATCTTGGCAATGCTGTACGAGCTACAGCTATGCCATAATGCATCACGGCCATGTCAATGGGCCCTCCTCTTGGCTGCAGTAGTCATCCTGGGTGATTGTGGAGCCTCAATCTCTATCCTGTGTGGCATGAGTGTACTAGGACTCCTCTTTAAATTGAATGACAACATGAGCTTCTGAGTGGGAAGTGGGAGGGATGGTGATGAGGACATCCCAACCAAGGATACAACCGCTGCCCCTTCTTCCTCTACGACCGCTACTTCGTCTATGACGTCTGGAGGGCTTAATCCAGAAGCAAGTCCTTTCCATCCACCTTTGCTGGACCAGCATGTCAAGAACATCCACCGAGGACAGCACACGCGCCAAGGAAGGCCCAAGATAAAGCCCAATTCGTCGCCGAGTCCGGTTCGACCATCCAGGAGCAGCAGTACTTCAAACGGACGCCACGACCACATCCGAACTTCGTTTTCAACGTTCGACAACTCGTTTGAAAGGTCTCGAGATAACCTTTCCAATGGACCTGATTTCGAGGCCAAATTCCTCATGGAGCGAAGGGAAATAACAGAACAATCTCACAGGACAGAAATTCCAATTGTTGCGCCACCTTTCTTTTGGGCTCATGTACTCTTAGGGTTCCACCCCTCCTTTGGCCAGCGCCCCTCTCCTGGCTGCCGCACCCCTCTTGGGCACCCCCTCTGGTGTGGGTACCCCTTTATATTGGGTTCTCACCCCTGTTCTTCATTTTTTAGGTTTTGTTGTGTTTTGGTAGACCCCGTGTGCGTCCCTCCTCATGTTTGAGCGTGTCGACTAGACCGCCTGAGTCGAGAAACAGAACCTCAGTGCTTTAATCAAGGTGATAGAATGGTTGAGGAATATTATCAGGAATTGCAAATTGGCATGTTGCGCTGTGGGTTAGAAGAGAGTGAAGATGCAAAAATGGCTAGGTTCTTTGGTGGGCTTAACCGAGAGATACAGGATATACTTGACTATAAAGAATACAATTCTATCACTCGTTCGTACCATCTTACTTTGAAAGCAGAAAGGGAAGTGCAGGGTCGACGATCGACAACGCGAGGTAATATTGGAGGCTCTTCCACGTCCAAGTTGGTCCAGATCCATACCAAGGCATCATCTTCCATACCTGGACGTGTACCTACAACCGCTGTTCCAACTACTTTGACGTCATCACGCATTCCGGAGGCAAACAAGTCAGTCACACTTCAAGCACCCGCCAAGAGTGCTTCCTTAGTTGCCTCCACCGGTCGAATGTGGGAAACACAATGCTTTCGATGCAAAGGAATGGGGCACGTGATGCGAGACTGTCCTAATCAACATGCTCTAATAATCAGATAAAATGGTGAGTACACTAGTGATAGTGACATTGATGAAACTAAATATGCTCTTGTTGCCACTAACACTGTAGAGCTAGCAGAAGAGATTATCACTTCTGCAGCATCCGAGAAATATCCGGCTCTTGTTGTCACACGTGTACTAAGCGCACATCCTGCACGCGATGAACAAAATCAACGCCATAATATCTTTCAGACAAGGTGTGTGGTGAATGAGCGCGCTGTGCATGTCGTTGTTGATGGAGGTAGCTGCAACAATTTTGCGAGTGTAGACATAGTCGAGAAGCTTGGCTTGACCACAAATCCACTTCCTCAACAGTATGAAATTGAATGGCTCAATTCCACTGGTAAGGTTCAGGTAACCAAAACCGTTCGAGTAACTATCTCGATTGGTTCTTATCATGATAATGTTGTTTGCGATGTTGTACCTATGGATGCTTGCTCTCTTTTATTGGGTAGACCGTGGATCTATGATATGGATGCTACACATCATGGTAGGACCAATCAGTATACTTTCTTGTATGAGGAAAAGAAAATTATTTTGAAACCCATCAGCCTACAGAACTAAGAAACAATGATGTTAAAAGAGCTCAAAGAGAAAAAGAAGAGAGTGGAATTAAAAGTGTAGCTAGTAAATCAACCCATTCAACTACACCAGTTGCTCAAAAACCTGATCTTAAGTTGAAGGGTAAAGTATTGTTGGCTGCAAAAGTTCTCTCACAAGGTAACATGGATAGTATAGAACCATTGCCATTCTCTGTTGCTTTGTCTTCTGTTATTACTAATACTTTGAAGGATAATGAGATGGAGTCGAGGATGACTCCAATTCAAGAAGGGGAGCATGATGAGGACATTCCAACCAAGGATACAACCACTGCCCCTTCTTCCTCTACGACCGCTACTTCGTGTACGACGTCCGGAGGGCTTAATCCAGAAGCAAGTCATTTCCATCCACCTTTGCTGGACCAGCACATCAAGAATATCCACCGAGGACAGCACACGTGCCAAGGAAGGCTCAAGATAAAGCCCAATTCGTCACCGAGTCCGGTTCGGCCATCCAGGAGCAGCAGTACTTCAAACGGACGCCACGGCCACATCCGAACTTCGTTTTCGACGTTCGACAACTCGTTTGAAAGGTATCAAGATAAACTTTCGAACGGATCTAATCCCGAGGCCAAATTCCTCCTGGGGCAAAGGGAAATCACAGAACAATCTCACACGATAGAAATTCCAGGTGCTGCGCCACCTTTCTTTTGGGCCCAAGGCCCATGTACTCTTAGTGTTCCACCCCTCCTTTGGCCAGCGCCCCTCTCCTGGCTACCGCACCCCTCTTGGGCGCCCCCCTGGTGTGGGTACCCCTTTATATTGGGTTCTGGCCACTGTTCTTCATTTTTTAGGTTTTGTTGTGTTTTGGTAGACCCCGTGTGCGTCCCTCCTCGTGTTTGCGCGTGTCGACTAGACCGCCCAAGCCGAGAAACAGAACCTCAACTTGTTTTATTTGTTTGATTTTAATACTACCTTTTTGGTTTGCTTCATACTTTGTTCTTGCGGGTTCTCGATTTCTTGCAGGAACTACTGATCATTGGATCTTGTATCTGTGTGGATTTGGCATTGCGATTGTGAAGCTCCCAACCTGTTTGGTAGGAAGCCCTAAATTCGGTGCCATGAACACCTCCAAATCGATGTATCTTTATCTCACCGAAAGATCGGGATCGCAGCCCCCATCAGATGGTGACATCAGGAGTAGGGGCATGATTGTCATCGCTGTCCATCTTGAAGCTACTGTCATTGAATTCTTGGTACGACGGACTCCAACGGGCTGTGGGAGTACTATCAGTTGAGTCATCATGATGTATGGTTGTGTCCCGATCTTTCGATGGGAGCGATAACTTCAATTTAGTTGAACTGACTTTGACGATCCGAATACAACATACAACGACGATGTGCCTTAGCAATCGCTAAACCAACTCCGAAGGGTTATTGATCTTGCCGTTGGCACGATCAACCTAAACACGAGGTTCAATTCCTGCAAACCAACCGAAGAACAAGCAAGAACAATAGTAAAAGCAATCTGAAATTACGAATATGAATGAAGGCAAAAGTAGGGTGGGGTTCTATTGAAGATCTTGACAAGGTGGCTGTCCAGCACAACTCGAAGACTCAAAGTTTGCACTTGGCTAAACTAATAAAACAAAACCCAATTTTTCTAGCGATGGCTACTGAATATATACGAGGAAGAAGGCAAGAGAGGTGTCCAAGGGGATGGTCACGCAACCCTAGGTCGTACAAGGCCTTTGGGCCTAAGTAGAGGTGGCGCAGCACTTGGCAGATTCTGTTTGCTATATTGATTTGACAATTTCTATTGATCCAGAAGGTGTTTGGATGTGAAACCACGTCCATTGGAAAGCTCTCGTCGTGGGCTTGTCTGTAGAGTCCAAGAACACCTCAAACGGACTTCGTATGACCTAGCTATGGTCATTTTTAGTTGGACTACTCCTGAGGGCCGAATTGGACTCGTGAATGAATTGGACTTGATCTCGGGCTGGGCTTGGAGCGTCAGAAGTTGTTGGGCCCTTATCTTGGCTTGAGGTAGAAGCATGGTTTGCTGGGCCAGTATGGTCACATCACATCACTCCCTACGTACTATGCCTGTTGTTTTGGAAGCTACCCCTTTTCTTTTGAGGGAGCTCTCCTTTTTGCTTGCTCCCTCGTCGGCACTATTTGGTTCTTACTCTTTCCCACATGAGTGTGTCCCCCACTGTCGTGTCTGCCCATTCAGGGATGCTTGCAGCTCCAGTATCCTTTCGCAATGCAAGAGCGTCTACCAGGTCTATCACGATGTGTGATGGGAGGGGGTGTCACTCTCTGTCTCTGTGTCCTCATCAAGTAAAGGGTCAACATTGGACCTCCCTTTCTCCATCCACTGTCGGATTGGACTTTCTATGTCGTATAGTGTGAGTTCCATAAGGCACTGAAATGGATCATCTTCAGTTGCGGATTTGTCACTTTCTTGTTCTTGGATTCTGAACCACATGTTGTAGTTCAATTATGGAGCTTCTTATATGACAGATGGTTGCGAACTTTGGTGTGGATGAATGCGAACATGCCCCAATTACACTCGCAACTGCTGGAAGAAGCGCAATGGGAAATAATGCGCTGAGCCAACTGTTGGAGCGTGGGTGTCTGAACCGAAAACACCCCACCAATGTGCTGCAAGTAATGGAAGACAATAATCAGTAGGAGGTGGAAATACGAGATTGGCAGTATATATTCAAAAACACATGCAGTTTTTCACCTAAAAAAACTACTTTGTTGTAAGGAAAATACATCACATACACATTCACCAAATAACAAAAAGTCACCAATGCACCATGTGACTAAGAAAACATAACTTCTATGTATATTCCTAGTATGACAAAATGGAACATAACTACGTAAGTTATTGACTGCTAGAGTGGACCTATCACCAATACTTACATGGGTGCATATGTGGCTTTAGTAGTTTTGATTTGAATGTTTGTTTAGTTGCTGCTGTGTACATTTGTCGAGTTTTTATCTAACACTAACATAGTAACAGTTCATCATTTATTCTGTGCATGACAGGCTGACACAACTAAACAACCATGATTATCTCTACTGTTCGGGCGAAAATCGCCAAAACATCACTGATAATCGACCTTGTTTGGGCGAAAATCACTCGGCAAAGCTGCTCCCACCGAACCTGGGAAAATCGCTCAAAATGGGGAGAAAATTGCTCGAAATGGGACGATTATCGCTAGATTTGGGACGAAAATCGCTAGGGTTTGCTTGACCTTCCGCAGGGAAAGAACTTCGCAACTCTATTGCGATTTTCGGTAAGGGCATAGCGATTATCGGTACGTACCGCGTGATAATCTGCCCGGAGTCGCTGGCGATGGGAAGAGCTCGCTTGGAGGATGCCAGAATGGCAATAATTATGTCCGAATGAGCTGCTGGTAGCTGTCTAAAGCTTCTCCAATTATATGGGCTAGACCGGGTCACTTTTGGGCCAACTATTGTTTTTTCTTTTTTTAGCCTTTTCCATTTATTCAATTCGGTTTTGCCTCAAAAATGGCTCAAAAATTTGTATTTCCAACTCATTTTTATCTCATAATTCACAAGTACTTTAATACTAATTTTATAAATTTTTAGAATAAATTTTCGCAAAATTTTAGAATTTTTAGAATTCAAATTTCAAACTGACCGGTTTGCCGACCGATTTACAAAGTCGGACGGGACAGATACAACTGTTTTCGTGATTTTCGCACGATAATTGCCGATTTTTTAAACCATGCTCACGCTATACGTACATGGGTGTTGCATGTCGTGTGTGAGTTGCGTGTCCTTCTAACCCTAAAAAAATTTGTCAAAAACGATTGGACATAACAGCTAGTCTTCAGCCAAAAAAATAATTTTTTTACTGTTCTAGCCTTGGGCGATATTTTTTTACGTGATTAGCTGGTGATCCGAAGAAATAACAAAAATAGCCTTTGCACAGTGAAATCAAGCGGTCCGGATCCGCGGGATTTTTGTTAATCCCGATTCCAGCAGACGGCGTCCGCAGTATTTTTTTAAAAAAAATTTCGGCGAACGCGAATCCTGCGGACTAGAACCGCAGGAATTGGCTAGTTGCGATTCAATCGGTTTGGAACTTCGCGGGGTGGAACAGGCGACTGGCGATGGTCGTGCTGGCGCCTGAGGGGGCTGGGTGAAGCGGCGTCTTGCGAGGCGAGGCGGCGCGACTTGCATTGGGAACTGTCGGGGCGGCAGCAGGGTCCGGCCAGGCGACAGCAGCGGAGGACGGGGCAGGAAAGCGATGCCACGCTCAGGGAGAAAGAAGAAAAGCGCAGGAGAGAGAGGAGTCGAGCGCGTGTGGGATTGACACGCGGCGAAAAGTTTTATTCTCTGCTGCCATGAGTCATTTCAGTCGCGTCGTTATGTCTCGTCCATGCGCCGAAAGCAGAGGCAAACGAATGCTTCTTCGCTTACATTCGTGCAGGAAACGGCTATAAATCCCACCTCTTGTGCGATGGTCTGTGTTGAGTGCAAAACGTGAGAGGTTACAGCAAGAGCAAGTGAGTTCAAGCGGTACTAAGCGAGAGGCAGAAAAGAGGAGAAGGGGAAAACAGAGAGGAAAACGAGGTGGAAAAGGAAGTTTGGAAGTGTATTTTCGGAGGATTTTTTGCCATATGCATATTTTGTACAAATGTGGTTGGAGTTTATATTTTTGATGATTTGATGAGGGATCATTATTTGACAAGTATTCTTTGGGACGGTGAGTTCGTACATCCGTCGAGAGAGCTTCAGGAAGGCTGATTTCAAAGATACTCCGATCATCGCAATCATCAGTTGTGCTGGCAGGTTAGTGTAAATATTAGTACATTGAAGTACGGTAGTTGTACATGAACAGTAGAAATAATAATGGTAAATGTATAATGAGTACGAGATGAAATGACACTAGTAGTACACGAATGGAACCCCGAATTTGTAAAAAATATTGTGTACTTGTTGTGTTGTTAGTGCAATTAATAGTATAACAGTAAAATTGCTAGCAATGAACACATTAATATAAGTAGCCGTTAGTGAAATGATGGGGTATAGAGTAGAAAATTGCTGCATGTTATTGAAATATCAGCGTATTATTAGTATAATATTGTGAAACAAGTAGTACGTATGAATGATAGTGTTGCTAATATTGTAATGGTATGTTATTTCTTGTAATGTTATTCAGCTTACTGTTGGAGGATTTAATTTGTTAGGCGTAAAATATGTTAGACAATTAGTAAAATTGGGGAATAAATAGTTTAATATTCAGTATAGTATTTGTATGATATGAATGGATTTTTAGTTTGGTGAAACGAAATTTGTGTAGTATCCAAGAAACAGTAGAATAACAGCGCTCTTATTAGTAAAAAATTATTACCATTTAGCACTAAAAAAATGGCAGTACTAGTAACATCCGTGTTACGTAAAATTATGGGAAGAAGAAAAATAAATCTTGTATTGAAATGATGTCAAATTTTTTTGAAACTTTGTGTGGAGGTTCTTGACACATCAATGATGTTCCCATAACAATTTGAGATGATTATAAATTATGGGGAATTTTTAAAAATTCAAACACTACAACTGTCACGATAAAATGTTCATTGGAAAGTTTGAACCGAATGAAAAATGAAACAAACCACGAGCAAAAATTTTGAATTTTTCGTTGGTTTGTTTCATTTTTCATTTGGTTCAAATTTTCCGGTCAGCGTTTTATTATGATAGTTGTAATGTTTGAATTTGTAAAAAATTTCATATTTTATAATCATCTAAAATTTTTAAGGGAACATCATTGATGTGTCAGGAACCTCCACACAAAATTTCAAAAAATTTCGACAACGTTCGAGTCCTATATTTTTTTTGTCTTGCCGCTGATTGTACCCAAGTAACAAAAGGGCAAATTTTTTTTTGGAAATTCCGTTTCCAGCTCACCCCCTCCGCTTCAAATTAAAAAAATGATTTTTCTCATCGGAAAAAAATAAATTTGAGCGGTTGCAGATAGCGGGAAAGAAAATATAAAAAACAAATCTGTGGATCCGGTCCACTAGATTCTGATGATGGGCTATTTATAAAAAAAATAAAAAATAAACCGGGCTAAAAAAAAGCAAGAAACTAAAATTATAGTGTTAGGCGTAAAATTTGTTCGACAATTAGTAAAATCGCGGAATGAATAATTTAATATTCATTGTAGTATTTCTATGATATGAATAGAATATTAGTTTGGTGAAATGAAATTTCTGTAGTATCCGAACAAATAATACAATGACACTAGTGCTTAATAGTAAAAAATTTAGTACCATGAATGGAATAAATAACGGTGCATGATTACTTTAATAGTACTACATGGGAATGATATTTACGTATTTGCTATATTATTACTGATTACGGATATGGAAAATCATATGTTGGTACTCAATGCACGTGCTTGTGTCTTTCGCTATGGTAGGTACTAAATGGCAGAAATTCTAGATTTGTCCGTGTTTTTTGTTGAAGGCGTTGTTCGAGAGGGTCCACATGGGGCGAACCTTTCCAACTGCGAAAGGAAGATGATCCGGGCTCCAGGTCTAACGGAGATGAGTCTGGCCGACCTCCGTACTTGCGTGAGGAGTGCATTCGATCGAGAGACTGCCCGAAAGAAGCTCGTCATTGAGGCGGTGAATGTCAGAGTCGGCGAAGGTTCCACCAACTACGTGTGTGACCTATGCAAGATCGTGTGAAGCACAGTGTGGGTGGAATACATGCAAATTGTGATGAACTCTGAAGCGTTGATACACCGTCAACCGATGGTGTATGTCCGCTTCCTGGACAGAGGCCAAACCTCTAGTCCCCTTGGTGGCGGTGGCGGCGGCGTTGAAGCATCCTCTGGGGCCATCGGTGAGGACGTTGGTGCGGATGCCTTTCAGGCGAATGAAGACATCGGGCGGTGGTGGTCCGCTCGCATTAACTGCCACGAGCACCTGGAAGGCATGTCGGATGAAGCAACATCCGATGATGACGATGATGTCAACACGGATAGCAGTGGAGATGATGCTGCAGCTCCAGTCGGTGGCATTGTGTCCACTGATGTGGAGTACGTGTCTTCACGATTGGATGATCTGGCGATGACGTCTCTCGTGCTGCCAGACGAAGGCGACACTGAGTGGGCCTTCGATCAGGACACTCTGCTAGTAGGTCAACGCTTCCCTACGAAGAGTGCCACCCAGCAAGCAATTGCTAGGTATGCAGTAAACATCAGCCGTACATACTGAGTGTACAGGTCAAACTAGGAGACCTACATTGTGAAGTGCATGGATGCTGAGTGTCTCGGCAAGATCCGTGCCCACAAATTCAAGGGCGGGAGTTCGAGCTTCAGGATAACTGTCCTAACAGACCACACTTGTGTGCTTGCTGAGCCACTACAGAAGAACAGATATATCACGTCCTCATATGTGGCCAACCTGATTTCTCACTTGGTCACAGCAGATGTGATCGTTTCACTGAAGATACTGATGGCTGACGTGGTTAACATGGTGGGATATCCTGTTAGCTACGGCAAGGTGTGGAGAGCGAAGAAGAAAGTTATAGAGATGATGTACAGCACGTACGAAGAGGGGTACAACCTTGTTCCTCGCATGCTTCACCAGATTGCTGAAGCCAATCCTGGGAGCTACATCAACAAGATGGATAGACCGCACCCCAGCAAGGGTCCCAACTATTTCATCCTCGACCGTGTGTTTTGGGCATTCGGACCAGCCATTCAGGGCTTCAAGTACTGTCGGCCTGTGCTGACCATAGATGGCACTTTCCTATCTGGCAAATACAGGGGCACCATACTGATTGCGGTCGCGGTGGACGCCAACGACAGCTACTCCCGGTGGCCTATGCACTCGTGGAAAGTGAGAACACGTAGAGCTGGTCGTGGTTAATAGTAAATGTGAAGCAAGCTATTGTCCAAGACCGCCCGAACGTATGCCTCATCACCGATAGGCATGCTGGGTTAATGTCAGTCATAAGCACCATGCAAGGAGGGACACAACCACCATACTAATAGAATGACGTCGTCAATCGCTGGTGCATGAGGCATCTTGCCGCGAACCTGCATATGAGGTTTCGTAGCAAGGAAGTCATGAAGACATTCAAGAGGCTCTGCATGCAAAACAAGAGGCGGAAGTTCGAAGCCATTTGGAGAGTGCTCGATGAGGAGACCGCGAAACATACGACGCAGTCCGCAGAGGGTCAGGTGAACAACTTCTCTCACTGGGTGCAGTTACATGCTCCAAAGCTAGAGAAGTGGTCCCTGTTACATGACACCGACGGTGCAAGGTACGGCATAATGACAACTAACATGTTCGAGGTTTACAACGGTGTTCTGAAGGGTGTTCGGTCCCTCCCAATCAGTGCCATTGTGGAGGAGACCTAGAACTGGATTGTTGGATACTTTGTGAACAGGGGGATGAATGCAAAGAGGCATCTAGACGAGGAAAAGCAGTTGTCTGAATGTATGCACGGATACATAGAGAAGAAAATAGAGAAGGCTCGCTCCCACGACGCCCGCACCATGGATGGAGTTAGGCGAAAGTTTGAAGTGTGTCTATGGGAGAAGTTCGTGGATGGCCATTGCAGAGGCTACCGTAAGCAAGTTTTCATAGTACGTGATGTGGCGACATGCACATGCAACAAGCCAAAACTGTTGCACAAGCCATGCTCACATGTATATGCGGTGTGTGCGGTTCTCCGTCAGTCTTCTGTGGCATACATCTCTGAGTACTTTAGCACCGACCATCTATTCGGGACATGGAGTTCGGAGTTCAACTCCTACGGCTTGGACATGCATTACAGGGAGCTGTGGCCGGGGCAAGTGACTTGGTCTCAGAATGACGCTTTGAAGCGGAGTGATCGTGGACGGTGGCAGTCACGGCGAATCCGTAATGATATGGACGCAAGTCAGCGGGGAGACGGAAGAGCCGCACGGAAGTGCTGTATATGCATGACAATGGGTCATAAAATGAAGAACTGCCCTAATAGGGTCGGCTCGTCGACCCATCCATAGCAACCGTGTCAATGTACATTCGTATAATTATTTTCTGTGCCAGTTGTACCTTCATGTAATTTTGTTTTTTGTTATGTAGTATCATGTACCATGCTATGTATGTCATGTTACCTAATGGCATGTCGTCACATGTTATGTATTGTTATATCATGTGATGTTATTTTTTTATGTCCCCTGTGTATTTTGTTTTGTGTGCGGTTAGTACCTTCCTGTAGTTTTATTATTTTGCTATGCAATATCACGTATTGTGCTATCTATGTCTTGTTATGTACTGTCCTATCGTCACATTATATTTGTTATTATGTCACATGATGTTATGTTACGCATATTAATTTTTGTTTTTGTATTATTCTTGCAGGGCATGGCTGCCCACCCGCAGACTTTGCTTGACCCTTACTACGATGCCAAGCATCGAAGCAGGCTCTGGCTTACAGCTGCCCAACCACCGTCTTTCGTGCTGAGGGCCCCGAAGGAGCACTGGCCCTTGGACCAGTGGTACGTGCCCACCCTACGGGAGTCAGGGCTACTGCCGCTAGCCCGGATGATGGACATCGGGCAATCCTTTACTTTCGACAGGGCTCTCTTCTACGCGCTAGTTGATCGTTAGAGGCCAGAGACCCACACTTTCCGCTTTCGCTGGGGGGAGATGACCGTCACCCTCCAGGACGTTGGCTACATTACCGGATTGCCTATCAGGGGTAGGTCGATAGTTCCACCACCGAGGAGGGCTGACTGGAAAATAAGGTTGCAGGACAGATTTGGCCATGCAGTCCCTGAGCAGAGTCCAGGGGTTCCACTGTCATGGCTTCGTCGCTACATCCGATGCCCCGATGATGCACCTTAGGACATAGTGAGGACTCACCTTGTTGCCTACCTGCTCTTCCTGTTTGGCTGGGTGTTGTTCCCTACAGCGCAGGGAGATGCTGTCTACCCGACCTACATCCATATCACGGAGGCTTTGGCTGACGCTCACATCGACGAGGTCCCTCAATTTAGTTTTGGATCGACGGTGCTTTGCTCCACATACAGGGGATTGTGCGCAGCCTGTGTGAAGACAACTAGGGAGGAGCCCGTTATGGAAGTGTGCTACACGTTGCTGTAGATATGATCTTAGGAGCATTTTCCTGTTGGGCGCCCGTACTTCTGGGAGCCCGTTCACCCGTATCCATTGGACGAAGACTTCTACGGTGGACACCCGATTGATGCTCCTACAATGGGGTTTCGGTGGACGGCTTCCTACTTGGGATGGGTAAGGGATAGACCTCGCAGAGTCTACTCTGAGTTTCATAACTACTTCGAGACCCTGCCCGAGGATGAAATAATATGGAAACCCTAAACTTATGATTCGTTGGTCAGTACGGCACCGCATGGATTGTCGCATCAGTGTGGGCAGGATGGTGCTTACTGGTTGACGATGTGCCACCTCGTGTTCTATCATATGGTGGAGGTGTACTGCCCAGCTCGAGTAATGCGTCAATTTGGACTTTACCAGCAAATCTCCCCTCCAGTTGGCCCGCCTTTGGCATGAAAAGTGCATATGTACGTTTAATTCATAATTATGAATTGTAATTTTTAATTTTGTTTTGTAACTTATGACTTTCATTCCCACAGGCAATCTCGGAGGGGCCAAAGGAGCAACGAGTCGCAAGACATGCAGTTACAATGGATGACTGCATGGGAGCAGTACTGTAAAATCCCAAAATTTGCTCAAATATTATTTTATTGTCATTTGTGGATTTTCTGGAATTTATTTGGATTTTTCTGGATTTATTTGAATTAATTTTAAATTAAGAATATTGAACTTTTGCTTAAAACTATTTAAATTTGTGCAAAGTTAAAATAAAGTTTTGCCAAAAATATTTTATTTGAATCCAGAATGTCTCAAAGTATTTTGGAGATTTTTCTTTGATTTTTCCTGATAATTTATTTGCCTAAAACCAATTAAATGAATTTCTGGAATTATTTTAATTATTGAAGAGTTTAAAAATCATTTGAACAGTGTTGGACCGAAACCCAACATCATGGCGCTGCTTTGCCTCGGCGCGGCCCGATCCGGCCGTGAACTGCGGGGAAAAACCCTAGATCGGTGGCCGTTCGCGTGCGATCCAACGGTTCAGGAAAGGCCGCGTGTGAGCTCACGTCCTGGCCGTCGGATCAGGGACACGCGTCGCGCCGTCGTCCTTCGTCTCCAATGCGAACTCGGAGTCCGCCGCCGTAACGACTCCGGACTTCCCCGCCGTGTAGGGCTCGAACGCCGAGGCTATTAAAGGAGGGGGTACTCGCCCGAGGTTCCTCGTGAGCAGCCGCGCACATTGATCGGACCCGTCTGGCGAGGAACGTCGTGGTGAGCGCAAGGGAGCTCGTCGGAGTCAAAAGCTTGTAGCCACCACGGTTTTGCCTTGGATCATCGCCGATCTGTGGTCTTCCGACGCCTTGGTTCCGGATTTGAATTCGCCAAGGTGTACCGCGTCAGCTACACCTTTTCTTCGCGTCGGAAGCGCACCGAAGCGCCGTGGCCCTGGTCTTCTTCCTCGCCTCCGGTGAATCCCTCGTCGCCTGTAACATCCTGAAAAATAAAGTAACGGTACGCCCTAGCCTCACTGATGCTCACATCGCTACCGATTCGGCCGGAGACTTACCTCTTCTTCTTCTCCGACGAGCTCCACCATTGCCGCCGCCCCCCTCTTGGTGGCAGCTCACTCCAGCCATCTTCGATGAAAACCAACCCCGCCATCGAGTGCACGTCGTCGAACTGATGCTCTAGGTGCCATCGGCCGAGACCCTTCGCCGCTCCTTCGTCGCCGGCGAGCTGCCCTAGCGTCTCCCCTGCTTCGGCTCACTGCTCAGCGGGCCCATTCTGTCAGCCAGCGAGAGCTCCTCCAGTCAAACCGGTAAAATACGCCATCTCTATACCGAAAGCGTATTTTCAATTTTTCCTGATTTAGTATACCCGAAATAATTCACTCGTTTGTAACTTTTGCATTACAACTCCAAAATTAGTGAAATAAATTTCTATATTCATATAAAATCAGTTACTTTCAGAATATGAAATAATATTTTGAACATCTTCACTGGGTGAATTCGAAATTCAAATTTGAAAAAAAGGGCTAAAGATATGCTTTGTATAAAAATTCTGCAAACAAACTTAGAATTTAATGAAACCAATTTTGATGGAATCCTTATGCTTCCAGAAGTTCAAATATATAAAAATATTTAGATTTCATTTATGTTTGAGCTACTTTCTATTAAAGGATTCATTCAATACATTAAAAACTCAAATATACATAACTTATATAAAAAAAATCCAAAATAAGATGAAATAAGTTTATAAATTTGAATTAAGCCATAAGGATTTGGAATATGTAACAAAACTTAGATGATCACTACAATTCAAATTATTTCAAACAAGTTTGTTTAAAGTCCCTTTTATGTAACATATAGTAGTTATGCAAACTATAGCTCCTAAAATCATGAAATTGTTCTCACATGACCCTGAGACTATAAATGTTCCATTTCTGCAAAAATATTCAAGATTGAACTCAGTTTGTGTTAAAAAATAAGCAAAAGAAACTTCTCTTGCAGAGAGAATCAAATAGTTAAAATATGGATCAAATGAATTCGATTGTTCACCAAATCAGTTTTGTTATACTCCTGACATCACAAGGATCGCAGATATATAAAAATGTATAAGGATTACCATAGGAAACAGTAAATATTTAGTAGTTGAAATTTCAATGCTTGTATAATGCAAATAGTCATAACTTCCTCAAACTAACTTCAAATTTGACAAAGCCAAATCCTATAACCATGAAAAATAATTCCCTTGCTGATTATGCAAAAATATCTTATGATTGTGCTAATCTGAATTAATTCCTTGTTAGGCACTAATGATCACTTATATGGAAAACGTTTCGGATAACAGCCAAATATCGAGAAACCAGTTTCAAAACACTCATAGAGGCATCCCCTGGTTATGTCTGAAAAATGTGTAGATTATCTTATAGGGTGAAATCGCAAACTTATGTTGGCCGAGCCTATTTGTGTTAGCATTGTAATCACTTAAGCCTTTTCAGATGCTTGCAAAGTATATCATTCAAATGAAAAGATTTATGAAAATAGCATAGAAATACTCTATAAGGTGCATACTTCAATATCCTAAAGAAAGTATTTTGTTTTACTATGGTTTACATATAAATTGAACTAGCCACATAGCCCTAAAGTGTTATGTTTTCTAAATAAATGAAACACTTAAGCATTTTCAACAACCCGCAGAATATCTCGCCTAAATGCTAATATTATGAAGATCAGTTCAGAAATGATATTTAGGATATGGACTATCATATTCTGGAAAAATATTTTGTTTATAGCTTAATATTCATCGAATCCATTAGCTATAACCCTAAGTTGTAATTGTGCACTACACTTCTAATCCAATTCCTTATAACATAAACCTTATTATCATATAAGCTTTTCAGCAATGAATATAATGTCGCGTTTAAACACTAAAATGTATGAGATCAACTTAGAAATGTTCTTCAAAGTATATACTATCCAATTCCGAAGAAATAATCTTATTTCACTATGTTTTGCTTATAAATCCTAGTAGCCAAATAACCCTAAGTTTTATGGTTCATGAACTTCATAATATGAATAAGCAACTTGGCAATAATGATGAAATACATAGTTAATATATTTGTATCACCAGAACCTTCTTAAAACCTTGAATATATAATCAGTAGCTTAACTTATCAGGTATAACATAGTCAAAACCGTTCTTATGCAAAATCACTTAAGGAATTAAATGCTTTTCACACGTAATCCTTTAACTAATGTTTTAATTCTATTAATCCAAATAATTTTAGTAACTATAATTCAAAGTTATAAGTACAAGAACTCATAATTTTAGCCTCTTGAATTCGTAATTCAAGAATGGATAATATATAAAAGGAACCTTGTTTTGTTTATCATAAAAGCTATTAAGTATATGAATATGTAATTATCTAATTCATGAGATCTTAAAATCATAATTAAACCCTAAAGTATTCTTGTTTTCTGTAGTGAATCTTTATTTGATTTTCTGTCTGTCTTCTTTTTGCCCTTATTAAAGATGGATATTTGCTATATTTCCGGTTGATCGACGTGTAGAATTCGACGTGCCTTCCTCCGTCAGTTGCGACCTCGTCTTCACCGTAAGCAATGATTAAGCAAGGCAAGCGCCCTTTGACCATCTTGATCCCATTATTTGATTTGCACTATGTTTACTAAACTGTTTCATGCATGCGTTTACTTTCTGTAAATTCGCTATTTTGTGGTATTGGTAGATATACCTGTTGTCAGACGAAACTCCTTGATAATTTTGGAAATGTGAACCTTGATAACCATAGAATAGGGCTAGACATTACTTAATGCCAAATTGGGTATATCTGATCATGTTAAACCTGCTTAGCCATGCTTTAACTTTTTGTGGGGCAAATGATCATGATTAAAATTGTTTCCTGAAATGTTTTATCTGGAACCTAAATGGTCCTTTTTGGGAAAATGGTTGCTGGTAGTTTGTTAAAAACCCAAAATAAAACTATGGTTTGATGCGGGCGATTATTGGCAATAGCCGGATGTGCAGACGGGTTTGCACGTAGTGTAGGGTGGAGTATCGCCCGTGTCGGATTAAGGACCGAGCAAATGGGGTGTTGTAGATCCATGTTTTCGTGCAACCACAAGGGCTTGTGTGGGCGGGTCTTAGCCTATTAAGTTATTTAGATGTGGCTTTGCAGTTATGGAAGGCGGGAGATTGCACAGGCATTCCTTTCCAGGTCTGCTTGTAGGGGTTTCTACATACCAATGCAACGGTGTACGCCTTGCCCTGGACAGAGACGTGGTGTTGTGTGTGATAAATGTGGATCCACGGCTTGGGTGAGTGTCTCTGTCATCGGGGCGAGGGTTAACGTCCCGGGCTGGTGTAAAGCCACGTCTAGATAATGTAACGGCTCTGTATGATCTCATTGCCGACACACCAAAGGAAGTGTGTTAATTGTTCTGGCGAAAAGGTTGACCATTCCTTGTGGGTAAAGTGTACACCTCTGCAGAGTGTAAGATCTAATCGATTAGCCGCGCCCATGTTATGGGCACTTGGGAAAATCCTCCCAATGTTAGAGTTTTGGTATTTTCTAAAATGGGTTTGGTCTAAACTTGTTTTAGCAACTGTTGCTTTATGTCGAAGGGCTGACATTGATGGACCTTGTGGTTTGGTTTATTTGAACTCACGTCATGGAGGATCGTGAGTATTACTTCTTGTTGTATATACTTCTTATCAATCAACTTGCTTTTATAAATTCCGTTTGCAAATGATAACTTGTTTTACAATTCAATTTTGCTTTATGCAAATTAACTGTATTAGCCTTTCCTTTGTAATGGCCTGCATATATTGTAGGTTTTGCTCAAGTCTTGCTGAGTACGTAAAGTACTCACCCTTGCTTAATTATTATTTTAGGTGGATGAGTTAGCGAGGCTTCGAGTCTCTTTTCGTCGCAAGTCGCGGGATCTTCTTCGTCGTGTTCTATCTGGAGTTTATGCCTTGTCAGTTGCCTGCGGGTTGGATGGGCAAACTACAAGATATTATTTCTTTTGCTGCTTTATTCTCTGAGTTGTAGCTTTCCCTTTATGTATTAGTTTCCGCTGTAATTAATTGTGGTGTGGTTGTGATTCCAATTGTTGTAAACATGTGAGTGCTAGCTACTGATCCAGGGAATAGCACAGCAATCACATGGAGGTTCCTGTTCATCAGAACGGGGTCTCACAGCAGTGGTATCAGAGCTATGCTGACTGCAGGGTAAACCCTAGATAGAATGGTAGTTAGTGTTGGAATAAGTAAGTTCAAAATCTTATTTCCAAAAGCTACTGTATTTGCAAAATGTAGGCTTTGCTATTCTTTCCTCATTCTTATGTTCTCATCCTTACCACTACTTCCAATTTGATTTGTAAACAAACTCCTCTTTCCTCAAAAATAGTTTGTTTTCGCTATTGGCTTTTGAAGATGTTAGGGCATGTCGCTACCACCCTTCATGTTACCAATGAAGGCTAGAATGTCTACGCCGACAATCTCAAGGAAGCAGACAATGCTTCACTAACCTCGACAAAGTTGAAGTAAAACTCGAAGATTCTACTTCATGAAGAACCAACATCACTCGATAGTGAAATGCAGAAGATTAGAGTATATTAGGTTCTTCGTTAGGAAAGGAACCCTTATACGTGGCATGTTATTCCACTCGAGTTATATAAAGCATTTTTATGTGGTGTCTTTCTCTTGCTATTGTAAATTGGTTTTTATTTTGTTTGTCTGGGTGATTGATATGTGAACTCAACCTCTAGGTTAAAGTTTCACAATAAGTTGTCCTTATGTATGAATGTGGAAAATTCCAACCATAGGATAAATAGGAAATCATAAAATATCTTATCTCTTCCTTCTATAAGATTTTATACAAGCTTGCCTTTCCTCCTGTAGAACTGCTCATGTGTGTAACAATTTTGGTCATTAACTTTTCTCAAAATCAAGCCTTATCAAGATTAGTAATATAGTCTTCATGACTACTTCTAACTTCTTGGGATTTCACCCTATGTGAATAAGCCAAGGCCGAGATCCCACCATATTAGTAACCACTAAATTAACCTAAGTCACTCTATGCTAGCTAAAATCTAATTTTTCCAATAACAGCTCCTCATCGTGCCTTAAAAACCTACCTCATTGCTTTGCCTAAATTAGATACCATGAGCCTGAACTAAAAAAAAGCCTTGTTTTCTAAAAAGAAATATAAAGAGAGTAGTATTAGTTGTGTATATACTCTATTTCCATCTATAAGATTTAATTTCCTTATCTGTATATTGTTTCCTCCTATTGGCTATCTCATATACTCAATTCCCCTCTCAGAGCTTTCTTTTTTCACTTCTACTCATTCTTTCCAGAAGGAATTCTCTCCTTATGCTTAACAAAAACTACCGACAAATCTTTTTGAAAGTAATTCTGGTAGTAAGTCGACAACATCATGACGTTCGCGTTAATAACCTTAAGAAGATGGAAGTAGCAAAAAAATCATAACTTCACCGACTTCATAGAAGTCCTAGAATATTGACATCAGCAAGTGGTGCAAACAATAAAAGAAACTCGCCACCAAATAGTCTACTTTAAAGGACAGTTTTATCTAAAGTACGTATTATTCTAAGTAAACCTCTTGAACATAAATACGTATGATTAGGTTAATAGAAGAAAAACCATAGGTACCCCTCCCATATACTAAGTTGAATGCATATATAATTTTACCGTGTTGTTGAAATTTTGTTGTAGACCTTTTGTATTGGTTTCGGGTTAATCTCGTAAATGTTAAACCATTAGGTTGAAATTTACGATGTGCTAACCCTTACTTAATAAGAGAATTTTAAGGAACGAAAAGTTGCCTTATGAACTAATAACTACATAATAACCGCCCTTGAAACAATGTTTTAATAAATGAGATGTTGCCTTATAAACTAACCAGCAATTACTTAATCCATATATATGCTATTCTCAAAATAAAATTTTAATGAACGACATGTTGTCTCATGACCTAGTTAACCCCTATCTAACCGTCTCTCTCTGATTCCAACATTTTATCACACGTTGTTGTAGGATGCCGATGACAAGGACTATTAGCAAAATTATGCAAAGTGAAACCGCACAAAGTTCTCAACCACCAAAAAAAAATTTATAATACTACCCCAGTCCAACCAAATTCAACTAAGGCACTTCCCTTTCAACATAGCAATCATCATAACTCTCTACTTTATCAAGGTCCGTAAAAACCACAACTAGAGTTAATTAGAAAGAATCACATGCTACTTTGTAAAATGGATAACCCTTATCTAACCATCTTTCCCCAATTCTAACATCTTGTCGAACGTTGTTTGGTGTGCTGCGACACAATCCATTAATACATCCTTGAAAGTCTTGAGTAATAAATTTTTCACCTTTATAATCGACCTTGGCTCTCCCCAAATAACTCATAGTTGAGATGTATCCTTTCAGTCATCTCAAACATTTTAACACACTGTATCTCTCCTTAAGTTAGCTTAAAATTTTGCTAAAGATTCTTGGTATAAATTGCTAACACTCCTCATCTACTTCGTGAAACCCAACCAAGAAAAATGAATGCCAAATCCCCAACCTTAGCACAAGTACTACCGTAATCAAACAAAATCACCAGACACATACTTTTCTTCTCCACGACAGCAAGCAGCCAGTTTTTTTGTTAAAACCAAACATCTAGTGCGATTCATTGCACCGATCACGTAGTTCCACTGCACACACGACAAAAGGGATCAATTCGACACTACATCTGTTCACCTAGTCTTTTCCTTCTCCTCTCCTTTGTCTTTCTTTCAAACAAGCCAGGTACAAAGTAGAGCGCAATTTCTCTTTGCGTTCACATTTGGCGCCTACTTTGATGGCTTGCTCCCACTACCCGATGATCACCACGGTAGGGTGCGCCGTCTCCCTCACCCCATAGTAGCAGGCCAACACAATGCCCGACTCACCAATGCTAGTAATGATGATGAGACAGCCGCTATACTCTTATCTCTGTCTCAGTTATGTCCTACGCCATTAAATTCCCAATGTCATCGCTTGACCGACTACCAAAACCATCATCGTTCAGCCGTTAAGCTTTCCCTGTTTCTTTGGTCAATCAAAAAGTGGAAACATCACTTGTTGCCTGAGACAGTGGCAACTTGACTACCTTTGCTCACGCCCGTTCACATTTTGTGGAAACATTTCCATTCCTTTTTAAATACCTAACCATGATTCTCTTGGTTTACCCCGCTTCTTTTCTACAAACACCACAAACTTCTCTATGTTGGCAAGGATCGTGCTCAGCCAGCCATTGCTTTTACGATGATCTCAAATGTTTTAGCGCTTTCCCTGTCCTGCATCTTGCAGAAAACGTTCTCCACAAATCTGCATGTAAGATGAAAAACCAGCTGTCTGATGAACTTGAAACTAGTTGCTGTCCTAGCTTGTTCTTCCTTTAAAGACAGCTTGTCATCTTTGAGTTATGATTCCTTTCAAACTCTGTCATGCCGCATGTTCGTTTCAAAACCAAATATCTTGTTCTTTTGGATCTTCATCAAGCTTTGAAACATGACCATATCTCATAGAAGACTCGGTCAAAATTATAACTCTAAGAGTAGAAGGAATAAAACTTGAAATAAAATCTGAAGCAGTTCGCTCAAAAAGTTAGTTAAAGAAGTGACGTTTGAACAAGAACACTTGTCCCGAGAAGAATTTTGCTCGACTGTTCTCGGTTTCAATCATCATTTGTTCATCCCTCCAAAGAACACCAATAGGCGGTCATGCGGTACTTAAAACCAGAAAGTCAGATTATTTGCTTTTATTGTGGTGAACATGGGCATTATGCCAATAAGTGTTCAAAGAAGAAGAGAGATAAACCTCGTTCTTAACCCTATGAAGCCCAAGCAACAACTGCAAGGACAATCTCAGGACCAACAAGCCCCTATCTCTGCTTTCACTCCAACTCAAGATGTCAATCATGGCATACCTTACGCAATGCCAGGTACATCTCTCCTAAATACAGTTTCTACCAGACTTTAGATTAACTTGAAATCATCTTGTCCTCTTTAGATCTACTTGAAGTCAACCAAAAGTTCATATAGAACCTGTTCTTAAAATAATATTTTGATAAGCAGAATGTTGCCTTATAAATCTAACTGAACTCTCATCAAAATATATCTTATCTTAATCTACTCAAATGGCCGATAAGGTGTCAAGTGCTAAACTTTCAGTTTTCATCTTTAACCATTACTCGATAAACCTTCCATCTGTTTTATAACATCAGCGAATAACCTTCTGTTGTTTTAAATAAGACGGACAACATCGCTTTGCATCAACCGAGAAGAACCTCAACACTTCGCCAACATCCGCCAAGTAGAGTTCTTCATCTCGTCAAGGATGACATCATAATTTCAAGCTATCTCGAGGATCTAGGAAATATCAAGTACCCGAACAACTCCGCCTCAAGTAAGGCTTTAAATGTAATCATCTTCCTTATGTAATTACACCTACACTTAATGTAATAATGAGTACGTCCTTTATGTAGTTAAATCTGTAATCAACCCTTTTGACTCGTGCAATATATTCCTTCATAATTGCCAAACAAAGAAAATCAAAACCCTATGTTTACCAAGATGACCAAACGAATTAAATCATCATGATCATATTATAATCCTCCTATCTCATCCCAAATTGTTGAATTATCTTACCTTGTTTTCAATCTAAAGACAACTTTGAATGACATTCATTCTCATCTAATCTCGTCAACTAATGTTGACTATATAGATCAACTGTTGTATTCAAATATCATTTCTTGATGATAACATTCAATTCTTTACAAATGAATTTAATGACAATACATCTATTCTTTCACCTCAAGTATCCTAAGCATACTAAGTGCTATTCTCTAAATTTGATCATCCTTATTAATAATCCTAGGATGTTCGGTCAAAAGAGATATATAGTAATATCCCTTATCTGCTTATATAAAGCTCAAATAGAAACCTTCCCTATTCTTAGATTATCAACACGGAATTACAAGAAGTTCCCATAAAGCAGCGACAACGAAGACGAAGAGAAAATAGAACGACAAGGTCACCTGCGAGAAAGAAATTCTTTTAACCTACCTAGTCCTTGCAAATCTCGGGGACGAGATTTCTGTAAGGGTGGTAGATTTGTAACATCCCGAAAAATAAAGTAATATAAAAATAAATATTTTAAATTTGAAAATATTTATTTATAAGTTTTATTGAATTTATTGGTTCTTATTTGAATTTCTTTGGATTTTTGTATTGTATGGAAATCCAACAATTAGAATTAGTAAATGGGAATGGTAAAATGGTAAAATTAAAAGTTAGAAAATTTTACCATGGTAACTCTAAGCATGCAGTGGATGAGTTTATCCAGCAAATAAATTTTAATACATAAGAAAGTATTAAATAGTTGAAAAGACATCCCTTTGACCTCCAAATAGTGCAAGGACAGATTTATTATAAAATTTTCGAAACTCATATGCTCCTGAAAAATTTAAAATAATATCCTTAAGGCAATATTTACCTGTGGTAAAAATATCAGGAATTAATAATGTCATTTAGACCATTTAAAAATTCAAAACAGAGGCATTGAAAATCTGAAAATTTCCATGTCGAATTTTTATAAAATAAATACCTAATATTTTGACTTTAAATTTTTATAGAGACATTCTTAACCAAATAAAAACGACTAAAAAAGTTTGAAAAATAAATAAGAATGTTTTCACCTTTAATTAAATCAAAATCCGAAATAAAAATTCGAGAAAGCGGTACAGATGTTAATTTTAATTAATTAACCATGCGGTATTTTAACCTAAAAATTTTACTGAAATCTAACCACTCCCAGTATATCATGGTCAAAAAGTTTTGAAATTTTCCAACTGGGTTCATAGCAGTTTTCACGTCCAGCACTAGAGCCATCTTTGTGTCTTTGTTCTTTGGGACACCTCACCTCATCCAGAAGCTTCATCCTTTAGGCAACCAAATCAGCACACAATCCAAATGCAGAGCTCCCACGCCAAAGCCAGCCACTGAGTCTCCATTCCCACGCCAAAGCTCATGAAGATCAGAAAACCTTATCACATCCCAATAGCCTGAAGCAAAACTCAAGAAAGATCAGAAGGCCTTCAGGAGGACCCTGGGAGCAAGAAGCTCAACCAAAAGATCACCAGCCATCTAGTGAAGAGGAGTAGCAGCCAGAGAAGCATCATCATTCTGCTGCCTCTTCACCAATATCAAATCTCGCAGCTTGATCGTTCCTCCCAGAACACTGCCGAGTTCAGCTGTCAACTCTGTTGTCGCCGTAGCGCAGAAGAGGGGTGAAAGCAATTCAAGCCCAACCCGCCGCTTCTCCGGATGAATCGACCCCCAAAACGGTACGCCCTAGCCTCACTGATGCTCACATCGCTACCGATTCGGCCGAAGACTTACCTCTTCTTTTTCTCCGACGAGCTCCGCCATTGCTGATTATGCAAAAATATCTTATGATTGTGCTAATCTGAATTAATTCCTTGTTAGGCACTAATGATCACTTATATGGAAAACGTTTCGGATAACAGCCAAATATCGAGAAACCAGTTTCAAAACACTCATAGAGGCATCCCCTGGTTATGTCTGAAAAATGAGTAGATTATCTTATAGGGTGAAATCGCAAACTTATGTTGAAAACTGAGCCTATTTGTGTTAGCATTGTAATCACTTAAGCCTTTTCAGATGCTTGCAAAGTATATCATCCAAATGAAAAGATTTATGAAAATAGCATAGAAATACTCTATAAGGTGCATACTTCAATATCCTAAAGAAAGTATTTTGTTTTACTATGGTTTACATATAAATTGAACTAGCCACATAGCCCTAAAGTGTTATGTTTTCTAAATAAATGAAACACTTAAGCATTTTCAACAACCCGCAGAATATCTCGCCTAAATGCTAATATTATGAACATCTGTTCAGAAATGATATTTAGGATATGGACTATCATATTCTGGAAAAATATTTTGTTTATAGCTTAATATTCATCTGAATCCAGCTAGCGCTATAACCCTAAGTTGTAATTGTGCACTACACTTCTAATCCAATTCCTTATAACATAAACCTTATTATCATATAAGCTTTTCAGCAATGAATATAGTGTCGCGTTTAAACACTAAAATGTATGAGATCAACTTAGAAATGTTCTTCAAAGTATATACTATCCAATTCCGAAGAAATAATCTTATTTCACTATGTTTTGCTTATAAATCCTAGTAGCCAAATAACCCTAAGTTTTATGGTTCATGAACTTCATAATATGAATAAGCAACTTGGCAATAATGATGAAATACATAGTTAATATATTTGTATCACCAGAACCTTCTTAAAACCTTGAATATATAATCAGTAGCTTAACTTATCAGGTATAACATAGTCAAAACCGTTCTTATGCAAAATCACTTAAGGAATTAAATGCTTTTCGCACGTAATCCTTTAACTAATGTTTTAATTCTATTAATCCAAATAATTTTAGTATCTATAATTCAAAGTTATAAGTACAAGAATTCATAATTTTAGCCTCTTGAATTCGTAATTCAAGAATGGATAATATATAAAAGGAACCTTGTTTTGTTCATCATAAAAGCTATTAAGTATATGAATATGTAATTATCTAATTCATGAGATCTTAAAATCATAATTAAACCCTAAAGTATTCTTGTTTTTCAGTAGTGAATCTTTATTTGATTTTACATCATCATCTTCTTTTGCCCTTATTAAAGTTGGATATTTGCTATATTTCGGTTGATCGACGTGTAGAATTCGACGTGCCTTCCTCCGTCGATTCGACCTCGTCTTCACCGTAAGCAATGATTAAGCAAGGCAAGCGCCTTTGACCATCTTGATCCCATATTTGATTTGCCTTGTGTTTACTAAACTGTTTCATGCATGCGTTTACTTTACGTAAATTCGCTATTTTGTGGTATTGGTAGATATACCATTGTCGATGAAACTCCTTGATAATTTTGGAAATGTGAACCTTGATAACCATAGAATAGGGCTAGACATTACTTAATGCCAAATTGGGTATATGTGATCATGTTAAACCAGCTTAGCCATGCTTTAGCTTTTTGTGGGGCAAATGATCATGATTAAAATTGTTTCCTGAAATGTTTTATCTGGAACCTAAATGGTTTTTTTGGGAAAATGGTTGCTGGTAGTTTGTTAAAAACCCAAAATAAAACTATGGTTTGATGCGGGCGATTATTGGCAATAGCCGAATGTGCAGACGGGTTTGCACGTAGTGTAGGGTGGAGTATCGCCCGTGTCGGATTAAAGACCGAGCAAATGGGATGTTGTAGATCCATGTTTTCGTGCAACCACAAGGGCTTGTGTGGGCGGGTCTTAGCCTATTAAGTTATTTAGATGTGGCTTTGCAGTTATGGAAGGCGGGAGATTGCATGAGCATTCCTTTCGAGTGCGCTTGTAGGGGTTTCTACATACCAATGCAACGGTGTACGCCTTGCCCTGGACAGAGACGTGGTGTTGTGTGTGATAAATGTGGATCCACGGCTTGGGTGAGTGTCTCTGTCATCGGGGCGAGGGTTAACGTCCCGGGCTGGTGTAAAGCCACGTCTAGATAATGTAACGGCTCTGTATGATCTCATTGCCGACACACCAAAGGAAGTGTGTTAATTGTTCTGGCGAAAAGGTTGACCATTCCTTGTGGGTAAAGTGTACACCTCTGCAGAGTGTAAGATCTAATCGATTAGCCGCGCCCGCGGTTATGGGCACTTGGGGAAAATCCTCCCAATGTTAGAGTTTTGGTATTTTCTAAAATGGGTTTGGTCTAAACTTGTTTTAGCAACTGTTGTTTTATGTCGAAGGGCTGACATTGATGGACCTTGTGGTTTGGTTTATTTCGAACTCACGTCATGGAGGACTGTGAGTATTACTTACTGTTGTATATACTTCTTATCAATCAACTTGCTTTTATAAATTCCGTTTGCAAATGATAACTTGTTTTACAATTCAATTTTGCTTTATGCAAATTAACTGTATTAGCCTTTCCTTTGTAATGGCCTGCATATATTGTAGGTTTTGCTCAAGTCTTGCTGAGTACGTAAAGTACTCACCCTTGCTTAATTATTATTTTAGGTGGATGAGTTAGCGAGGCTTGAGTCTCTTTTTCGCCGCAAGTCGGGATCTTCTTCGTCGTGTTCTATCTGGAGTTTATGCCTTGTCAGTTGCCTGCGGGTTGGATGGGCAAACTACAAGATATTATTTCTTTTGCTGCTTTATTCTCTGAGTTGTAGCTTTCCCTTTATGTATTAGTTTCCGCTGTAATTAATTGTGGTGTGGTTGTGATTCCAATTGTTGTAAACATGTGAGTGCTAGCTCTCGATCCAGGAATAGCACAGCAATCACATGGAGGTTCTGTTCATCGAGCGGGTCTCACAAAGATGGTATCGAGCTATCTTGATCGCAGGTAAACCCTAGATAGAATGGTAGTTAGTGTTGGAATAAGTAAGTTCAAAATCTTATTTCCAAAAGCTACTGTATTTGCAAAATGTAGGCTTTGCTATTCTTTCCTCATTCTTAAGTTCTCATCCTTACCACTACTTCCAATTTGATTTGTAAACAAACTCCTCTTTCCTCAAAAATAGCTTGTTTTCGCTATTGGCTTTTGAAGATGTTAGGGCATGTCGCTACCACCCTTCATGTTACCAATGAAGGCTAGAATGTCTACGCCGACAATCTCAAGGAAGCAGACAATGCTTCACTAACCTCGACAAAGTTGAAGTAAAACTCGAAGATTCTACTTCATGAAGAACCAACATCACTCGATAGTGAAATGCAGAAGATTAGAGTATATTAGGTTCTTCGTTAGGAAAGGAACCCTTATACGTGGCATGTTATTCCACTCGAGTTATATAAAGCATTTTTATGTGGTGTCTTTCTCTTGCTATTGTAAATTGGTTTTTATTTTGTTTGTCTGGGTGATTGATATGTGAACTCAACCTCTAGGTTAAAGTTTCACAATAAGTTGTCCTTATGTATGAATGTGGAAAATTCCAACCATAGGATAAATAGGAAATCATAAAATATCTTATCTCTTCCTTCTATAAGATTTTATACAAGCTTGCCTTTCCTCTGTAGAACTGCTCATGTGTGTAACAATTTTGGTCATTAACTTTTCTCAAAATCAAGCCTTATCAAGATTAGTAATATAGTCTTCATGACTACTTCTAACTTCTTGGGATTTCACCCTCTGTGAATAAGCCAAGGCCGAGATCCCACCATATTAGTAACCACTAAATTAACCTAAGTCACTCTATGCTAGCTAAAATCTAATTTTTCCAATAATGACTCCTCATCGTGCCTTAAAACCTACCTCATTGCTTTGCCTAAATTAGATACCATGAGCCTGAACTAAAAAAAAGCCTTGTTTTCTAAAAATAAATATAAAGAGAGTAGTATTAGTTGTGTATATACTCTATTTCCATCTATAAGATTTAATTTCCTTATCTGTATATTGTTTCCTCCTATTGGCTATCTCATATACTCAATTCCCCTCTGTAGAGCTTTCTTTTTTCACTTCTACTCATTCTTTCCAGAAGGAATTCTCTCCTTATGCTTAACAAAAACTACCGACAAATCTTTTTGAAAGTAATTCTGGTAGTAAGTCGACAACATCATGACGTTCGCGTTAATAACCTTAAGAAGATGGAAGTAGCAAAAAAATCATAACTTCACCGACTTCATAGAAGTCCTAGAATATTGACATCAGCAAGTGGTGCAAACATTAAAAGAAACTCGCCACCAAATAGTCTACTTTAAAGGACAGTTTTATCTAAAGTACATATTATTCTAAGTAAACCTCTTGAACATAAATACGTATGATTAGGCTAATAGAAGAAAAACCTTAGGTACCCCTCCCATATACTAAGTTGAATGCATATATAATTTTACCGTGTTGTTGAAATTTTGTTGTAGACCTTTTGTATTGGTTTCGGGTTAATCTCGTAAATGTTAAACCATTAGGTTGAAATTTACGATGTGCTAACCCTTACTTAATAAGAGAATTTTAAGGAACGAAAAGTTGCCTTATGAACTAATAACTACCTAATAACCGCCCTTGAAACAATGTTTTAATAAATGAGATGTTGCCTTATAAACTAACCAGCAATTACTTAATCCATATATATGCTATTCTCAAAATAAAATTTTAATGAACGACATGTTGTCTCATGACCTAGTTAACCCCTATCTAACCGTCTCTCTCTGATTCCAACATTTTATCACACGTTGTTGTAGGATACCGATGACAAGGACTATTAGCAAAATTATGCAAAGTGAAACCGCACAAAGTTCTCAACCACCAAAAAAAATTTTATAATACTACCCCAGTCCAACCAAATTCAACTAAGGCACTTCCCTTTCAACATAGCAATCATCATAACTCTCTACTTTATCAAGGTCCGTAAAAACCACAACTAGAGTTAATTAGAAAGAATCACATGCTACTTTGTAAAATGGATAACCCTTATCTAACCATCTTTCCCCAATTCTAACATCTTGTCGAACGTTGTTTCAGTGTGCCTGCGACACAATCCATTAATACATCCACTGAAAGTAATGAGTAATAAATTTTTCAGCCTTTATAATCGACCTTCGGCTCTCCCCAAATAACTCATAGTTGAGATGTATCCTTTCAGTCATCTCAAACATTTTAACACACTGTGTATCTCTCCTTAAGTTAGCTTAAAATTTTGCTAAAGATTCTTGGTATAAATTGCTAACACTCCTCATCTACTTCGTGAAACCCAACCAAGAAAAATGAATGCCAAATCCCCAACCTTAGCACAAGTACTCGCCGTAATCAAACAAAATCACCAGACACATACTTTTCTTCTCCACGACAGCAAGCAGCCAGTTTTTTTGTTAAAACCAAACATCTAGTGCGATTCATTGCACCGATCACGTAGTTCCACTGCACACACGACAAAAGGGATCAATTCGACACTACATCTGTTCACCTAGTCTTTTCCTTCTCCTCTCCTTTGTCTTTCTTTCAAACAAGCCAGGTACAAAGTAGAGCGCAATTTCTCTTTGCGTTCACATTTGGCGCCTACTTTGATGGCTTGCTCCCACTACCCGATGATCACCACGGTAGGGTGCGCCGTCTCCTCACCCCATAGTAGCAGCCAACACAATGCCCGACTCACCAATGCTAGTAATGATGATGAGACACCGCTATACTCTTATCTCTGTCTCGATTATGTCCTACGCCATTAAATTCCCAATGTCATCGCTGACCGACTACCAAAACCGTCATCGTTCACCGTTAAGCTTTCCCTGTTTCTTTGGTCAATCAAAAAGTGGAAACATCACTTGTTGCACAGACCCGTGGCAACTTGACTACCTTTGCTCACGCCCGTTCACATTTTGTGGAAACATTTCCATTCCTTTTTAAATACCTAACCATGATTCTCTTGGTTTACCCCGCTTCTTTTCTACAAACACCACAAACTTCTCTATGTTGGCAAGGATCGTGCTCAGCCAGCCATTGCTTTTACGATGATCTCAAATGTTTTAGCGCTTTCCCTGTCCTGCATCTTGCAGAAAACGTTCTCCACAAATCTGCATGTAAGATGAAAAACCAGCTGTCTGATGAACTTGAAACTAGTTCTTTGTCTAGCTTGTTCTTCCTTTAAAGACAGCTTGTCATCTTTGAGTTATGATTCCTTTCAAACTCTGTCATGCCGCATGTTCGTTTCAAAACCAAATATCTTGTTCTTTTGGATCTTCATCAAGCTTTGAAACATGACCATATCTCATAGAAGACTCGGTCAAAATTATAACTCTAAGAGTAGAAGGAATAAAACTTGAAATAAAATCTGAAGCAGTTCGCTCAAAAAGTTAGTTAAAGAAGTGACGTTTGAACAAGAACACTTGTCCCGAGAAGAATTTTGCTCGACTCTGTTCTCAGTTTCAATCATCATTTGTTCATCCCTCCAGCAACACCAATAGACGGCTGTCTGGTACTTAAAACCAGAAAGTCAGTATTATTTGCTTTTATTGTGGTGAACATGGGCATTATGCCAATAAGTGTTCAAAGAAGAAGAGAGATAAACCTCGTTCTTAACCCTATGAAGCCCAAGCAACAACTGCAAGGACAATCTCAGGACCAACAAGCCCCTATCTCTGCTTTCACTCCAACTCAAGATGTCAATCATGGCATACCTTACGCAATGCCAGGTACATCTCTCCTAAATACAGTTTCTACCAGACTTTAGATTAACTTGAAATCATCTTGTCCTCTTTAGATCTACTTGAAGTCAACCAAAAGTTCATATAGAACCTGTTCTTAAAATAATATTTTGATAAGCAGAATGTTGCCTTATAAATCTAACTGAACTCTCATCAAAATATATCTTATCTTAATCTACTCAAATGGCCGATAAGGTGTCAAGTGCTAAACTTTCAGTTTTCATCTTTAACCATTACTCGATAAACCTTCCATCTGTTTTATAACATCAGCGAATAACCTTCCTGTTGTTTTAAATAAGACGGACAACATCGCCTGCATCAACCGAGAAGAACCTCAACACTTCGCCAACATCTGGCCAAGTAGAGTTCTTCATCTCGTCAAGGATGACATCAGTAATTTCCAAGCTATCTCGAGGATCTAGGAAATATCAAGTACCCAGAACAACTCCTGCCTCGAAGTAAGGCTTTAAATGTAATCATCTTCCTTATGTAATTACACCCTACACTTAATGTAATAATGAGTACGTCCTTTATGTAGTTAAATCCTGTAATCAACCCTTTTGACTCTGTGCAATATATTCCTTCATAATTGCCAAACAAAGAAAATCAAAACCCTATGTTTACCAAGATGACCAAACGAATTAAATCATCATGATCATATTATAATCCTCCTATCTCATCCCAAATTGTTGAATTATCTTACCTTGTTTTCAATCTAAAGACAACTTTGAATGACATTCATTCTCATCTAATCTAAATCAACTAATGTTGACTATATAGATCAACTGTTGTATTCAAATATCATTTCTTGATGATAACATTCAATTCTTTACAAATGAATTTAATGACAATACATCTATTCTTTCACCTCAAGTATCCTAAGCATACTAAGTGCTATTCTCTAAATTTGATCATCCTTATTAATAATCCTAGGATGTTCGGTCAAAAGAGATATATAGTAATATCCCTTATCTGCTTATATAAAGCTCAAATAGAAACCTTCCCTATTCTTAGATTATCAACACGGAATTACAAGAAGTTCCCATAAAGCAGCGACAACGAAGACGAAGAGAAAATAGAACGACAAGGTCACCTGCGAGAAAGAAATTCTTTTAACCTACCTAGTCCTTGCAAATCTCGGGGACGAGATTTCTGTAAGGGTGGTAGATTTGTAACATCCGAAAAATAAAGTAATATAAAAATAAATATTTTAAATTTGAAAATATTTATTTATAAGTTTTATTGAATTTATTGGTTCTTATTTGAATTTCTTTGGATTTTTGTATTGTATGGAAATCCAACAATTAGAATTAGTAAATGGGAATGGTAAAATGGTAAAATTAAAAGTTAGAAAATTTTACCATGGTAACTCTAAGCATGCAGTGGATGAGTTTATCCAGCAAATAAATTTTAATACATAAGAAAGTATTAAATAGTTGAAAAGACATCCCTTTGACCTCCAAATAGTGCAAGGACAGATTTATTATAAAATTTTCGAAACTCATATGCTCCTGAAAAATTTAAAATAATATCCTTAAGGCAATATTTACCTGTGGTAAAAATATCAGGAATTAATAATGTCATTTAGACCATTTAAAAATTCGAAAACAGAGGCATTGAAAATCTGAAAATTTCCATGTCAGAATTTTTATAAAATAAATACCTAATATTTTGACTTTAAATTTTTATAGAGACATTCTTAACCAAATAAAAACGACTAAAAAAAGTTTGAAAAATAAATAAGAATGTTTTCACCTTTAATTAAATCAAAATCCGAAATAAAAATTCTGAGCAAGGCACAGATGTCAAATTTTAATTAATTAACCATGCGGTATTTTAACCTAAAAATTTTACTGAAATCTAACCACTCCCAGTATATCATGGTCAAAAAGTTTTGAAATTTTCCAACTGGGTTCATAGCAGTTTTCACGTCCAGCACTAGAGCCATGCTGTGTGCTGTTCTTTGGGGACACCTCACCTCATCCAGAAGCTTCATCCTTTAGGCAACCAAATCAGCACACAATCCAAATGCAGAGCTCCCACGCCAAAGCCAGCCACTGAGTCTCCATTCCCACGCCAAAGCTCATGAAGATCAGAAAACCTTATCACATCCCAATAGCCTGAAGCAAAACTCAAGAAAGATCAGAAGGCCTTCAGGAGGACCCTGGGAGCAAGAAGCTCAACCAAAAGATCACCAGCCATCTAGTGAAGAGGAGTAGCAGCCAGAGAAGCATCATCATTCTGCTGCCTCTTCACCAATATCAAATCTCGCAGCTTGATCGTTCCTCCCAGAACACTGCCGAGTTCAGCTGTCAACTCTGTTGTCGCCGTAGCGCAGAAGAGGGGTGAAAGCAATTCAAGCCCAACCCGCCGCTTCTCCGGATGAATTGACCCCCAAAACGGTACGCCCTAGCCTCACTGATGCTCACATCGCTACCGATTCGGCCGGAGACTTACCTCTTCTTTTTCTCCGACGAGCTCCGCCATTGCCGCCGCCCCCCTCTTGGTGGCAGCTCACTCCAGCCATCTTCGGTGAAAACCAACCCTGCCATCGAGTGCACGTCGTCGAACTGATGCTCTAGGTGCCATCGGCCGAGACCCTTCGCCGCTCCTTCGTCGCCGGCGAGCTGCCCTAGCGTCTCCCCTGCTTCGGCTCACTGCTCAGCGGGCCCATTCATCACCAATGAGCTCCTCCATCAAACCGTAAAATACGCCATCTCTATACCGAAAGCGTATTTTCAATTTTTCCTGATTTAGTATACCGAAATAATTCAATCGTTTGTAACTTTTGCATTACAACTCAAAATTAGTGAAATAAATTTCTATATTCATATAAAATCAGTTACTTTCATAATATGAAATAATATTCTGAACATCTTCACTGGGTGAATTCGAAATTCAAATTTGAAAAAAAGGGCTAAAGATATGCTTTGTATAAAAATTCTGCAAACAAACTTAGAATTGAATGAAACCAATTTTGATGGAATCCTTATGCTTCCAGAAGTTCAAATATATAAAAATATTTAGATTTCATTTATGTTTGAGCTACTTTCTATTAAAGGATTCATTCAATACATTAAAAACTCAAATATACATAACTTATATAAAAGAAATCCAAAATAAGATGAAATAAGTTTATAAATTTTAATTAAGCCATAAGGATTTGGAATATGTAACAAAACTTAGATGATCACTACAATTCAAATTATTTCAAACAAGTTTGTTTAAAGTCCCTTTTATGTAACATATAGTAGTTATGCAAACTATAGCTCCTAAAATCATGAAATTGTTCTCACATGACCCTGAGACTATAAATGTTCCATTTCTGCAAAAATATTCAAGATTGAACTCAGTTTGTGTTAAAAAATAAGCAAAAGAAACTTCTCTTGCATAGAGAATCAAATAGTTAAAATATGGATCAAATGAATTCGATTGTTCACCAAATCAGTTTTGTTATACTCCTGACATCACAAGGATCCCAGATATATAAAAATGTATAAGGATTACCATAGGAAACAGTAAATATTTAGTAGTTGAAATTTCAATGCTTGTATAATGCAAATAGTCATAACTTCCTCAAACTAACTTCAAATTTGACAAAGCCAAATCCTATAACCTTGAAAAATAATGCCCTTGCTGATTATGCAAAAATATCTTATGATTGTGCTAATCTGAATTAATTCCTTGTTAGGCACTAATGATCACTTATATGGAAAACGTTTCGGATAACAGCCAAATATCGAGAAACCAGTTTCAAAACACTCATAGAGGCATCCCCTGGTTATGTCTGAAAAATGAGTAGATTATCTTATAGGGTGAAATCGCAAACTTATGTTGAAAACTGAGCCTATTTGTGTTAGCATTGTAATCACTTAAGCCTTTTCAGATGCTTGCAAAGTATATCATCCAAATGAAAAGATTTATGAAAATAGCATAGAAATACTCTATAAGGTGCATACTTCAATATCCTAAAGAAAGTATTTTGTTTTACTATGGTTTACATATAAATTGAACTAGCCACATAGCCCTAAAGTGTTATGTTTTCTAAATAAATGAAACACTTAAGCATTTTCAACAACCCGCAGAATATCTCGCCTAAATGCTAATATTATGAACATCTGTTCGAAATGATATTTAGGATATGGACTATCATATTCTGGAAAAATATTTTGTTTATAGCTTAATATTCATCTGAATCCAGCTAGCGCTATAACCCTAAGTTGTAATTGTGCACTACACTTCTAATCCAATTCCTTATAACATAAACCTTATTATCATATAAGCTTTTCAGCAATGAATATAATGTCGCGTTTAAACACTAAAATGTATGAGATCAACTTAGAAATGTTCTTCAAAGTATATACTATCCAATTCCGAAGAAATAATCTTATTTCACTATGTTTTGCTTATAAATCCTAGTAGCCAAATAACCCTAAGTTTTATGGTTCATGAACTTCATAATATGAATAAGCAACTTGGCAATAATGATGAAATACATAGTTAATATATTTGTATCACGAACCTTCTTAAAACCTTGAATATATAATCAGTAGCTTAACTTATCAGGTATAACATAGTCAAAACCGTTCTTATGCAAAATCACTTAAGGAATTAAATGCTTTTCGCACGTAATCCTTTAACTAATGTTTTAATTCTATTAATCCAAATAATTTTAGTATCTATAATTCAAAGTTATAAGTACAAGAATTCATAATTTTAGCCTCTTGAATTAAGTAATTCAAGAATGGATAATATATAAAAGGAACCTTGTTTTGTTCATCATAAAAGCTATTAAGTATATGAATATGTAATTATCTAATTCATGAGATCTTAAAATCATAATTAAACCCTAAAGTATTCTTGTTTTCTGTAGTGAATCTTTATTTGATTTTCTGTCTGTCTTCTTTTTGCCCTTATTAAAGTTGGATATTTGCTATATTTCCGGTTGATCGACGTGTAGAATTCGACGTGCCTTCCTCCGTCAGTTGCGACCTCGTCTTCACCGTAAGCAATGATTAAGCAAGGCAAGCGCCCTTTGACCATCTTGATCCCAGTATTTGATTTGCACTGTGTTTACTAAACTGTTTCATGCATGCGTTTACTTTCTGTAAATTCGCTATTTTGTGGTATTGGTAGATATACCTGTTGTCAGACGAAACTCCTTGATAATTTTGGAAATGTGAACCTTGATAACCATAGAATAGGGCTAGACATTACTTAATGCCAAATTGGGTATATGTGATCATGTTAAACCAGCTTAGCCATGCTTTAGCTTTTTGTGGGGCAAATGATCATGATTAAAATTGTTTCCTGAAATGTTTTATCTGGAACCTAAATGGTTTTTTTGGGAAAATGGTTGCTGGTAGTTTGTTAAAAACCCAAAATAAAACTATGGTTTGATGCGGGCGATTATTGGCAATAGCCGAATGTGCAGACGGGTTTGCACGTAGTGTAGGGTGGAGTATCGCCCGTGTCGGATTAAAGACCGAGCAAATGGGATGTTGTAGATCCATGTTTTCGTGCAACCACAAGGGCTTGTGTGGGCGGGTCTTAGCCTATTAAGTTATTTAGATGTGGCTTTGCAGTTATGGAAGGCGGGAGATTGCTGAGCATTCCTTTCGTGTCCGCTTGTAGGGTTTCTACATACCAATGCAGCGGTGTACGCCTTGCCACAGACGAGGCGTGGTGTTGTGTGTGATAAATGTGGATCCACGGCTTGGGTGAGTGTCTCTGTCATCGGGGCGAGGGTTAACGTCCCGGGCTGGTGTAAAGCCACGTCTAGATAATGTAACGGCTCTGTATGATCTCATTGCCGACACACCAAAGGAAGTGTGTTAATTGTTCTGGCGAAAAGGTTGACCATTCCTTGTGGGTAAAGTGTACACCTCTGCAGAGTGTAAGATCTAATCGATTAGCCGCGCCCGCGGTTATGGGCACTTGGGGAAAATCCTCCCAATGTTAGAGTTTTGGTATTTTCTAAAATGGGTTTGGTCTAAACTTGTTTTAGCAACTGTTGTTTTATGTCGAAGGGCTGACATTGATGGACCTTGTGGTTTGGTTTATTTCGAACTCACGTCATGGAGGACTGTGAGTATTACTTACTGTTGTATATACTTCTTATCAATCAACTTGCTTTTATAAATTCCGTTTGCAAATGATAACTTGTTTTACAATTCAATTTTGCTTTATGCAAATTAACTGTATTAGCCTTTCCTTTGTAATGGCCTGCATATATTGTAGGTTTTGCTCAAGTCTTCCTTGAGTACGTAAAGTACTCACCCTTGCTTAATTATTATTTTAGGTGGATGAGTTAGCGAGGCTTCGAGTCTCTTTTCGTCGCAAGTCGCGGGATCTTCTTCGTCGTGTTCTATCTGGAGTTTATGCCTTGTCAGTTGCCTGCGGGTTGGATGGGCAAACTACAAGATATTATTTCTTTTGCTGCTTTATTCTCTGAGTTGTAGCTTTCCTTTATGTATTAGTTTCACTGTAATTAATTGTGGTGTGGTTGTGATTCCAATTGTTGTAAACATGTGAGTGCTAGCTCTTGATCCAGGAATAGCACAGCAATCACATGGAGGTTCTGTTCATCGAACGGGTCTCACAAAGAGTGGTATCGAGCTATCTTGATCGCAGGTAAACCCTAGATAGAATGGTAGTTAGTGTTGGAATAAGTAAGTTCAAAATCTTATTTCCAAAAGCTCTGTATTTGCAAAATGTAGGCTTTGCTATTCTTTCCTCATTCTTAAGTTCTCATCCTTACCACTACTTCCAATTTGATTTGTAAACAAACTCCTCTTTCCTCAAAAATAGCTTGTTTTCGCTATTGGCTTTTGAAGATGTTAGGGCATGTCGCTACCACCCTTCATGTTACCAATGAAGGCTAGAATGTCTCGCCGACAATCTCAAGGAAGCAGACAATGCTTCACTAACCTCGACAAAGTTGAAGTAAAACTCGAAGATTCTACTTCATGAAGAACCAACATCACTCGATAGTGAAATGCAGAAGATTAGAGTATATTAGGTTCTTCGTTAGGAAAGGAACCCTTATACGTGGCATGTTATTCCACTCGAGTTATATAAAGCATTTTTATGTGGTGTCTTTCTCTTGCTATTGTAAATTGGTTTTTATTTTGTTTGTCTAGGTGATTGATATGTGAACTCAACCTCTAGGTTAAAGTTTCACAATAAGTTGTCCTTATGTATGAATGTGGAAAATTCCAACCATAGGATAAATAGGAAATCATAAAATATCTTATCTCTTCCTTCTATAAGATTTTATACAAGCTTGCCTTTCCTCCTGTAGAACTGCTCATGTGTGTAACAATTTTGGTCATTAACTTTTCTCAAAATCAAGCCTTATCAAGATTAGTAATATAGTCTTCATGACTACTTCTAACTTCTTGGGATTTCACCCTCTGTGAATAAGCCAAGGCCGAGATCCCACCATATTAGTAACCACTAAATTAACCTAAGTCACTCTATGCTAGCTAAAATCTAATTTTTCCAATAACAGCTCCTCATCGTGCCTTAAAAACCTACCTCATTGCTTTGCCTAAATTAGATACCATGAGCCTGAACTAAAAAAAAGCCTTGTTTTCTAAAAATAAATATAAAGAGAGTAGTATTAGTTGTGTATATACTCTATTTCCATCTATAAGATTTAATTTCCTTATCTGTATATTGTTTCCTCCTATTGGCTATCTCATATACTCAATTCCCCTCTGTAGAGCTTTCTTTTTTCACTTCTACTCATTCTTTCCAGAAGGAATTCTCTCCTTATGCTTAACAAAAACTACCGACAAATCTTTTTGAAAGTAATTCTGGTAGTAAGTCGACAACATCATGACGTTCGCGTTAATAACCTTAAGAAGATGGAAGTAGCAAAAAAATCATAACTTCACCGACTTCATAGAAGTCCTAGAATATTGACATCAGCAAGTGGTGCAAACATTAAAAGAAACGCGCCACCAAATAGTCTACTTTAAAGGACAGTTTTATCTAAAGTACATATTATTCTAAGTAAACCTCTTGAACATAAATACGTATGATTAGGCTAATAGAAGAAAAACCTTAGGTACCCCTCCCATATACTAAGTTGAATGCATATATAATTTTACCGTGTTGTTGAAATTTTGTTGTAGACCTTTTGTATTGGTTTCGGGTTAATCTCGTAAATGTTAAACCATTAGGTTGAAATTTACGATGTGCTAACCCTTACTTAATAAGAGAATTTTAAGGAACGAAAAGTTGCCTTATGAACTAATAACTACCTAATAACCGCCCTTGAAACAATGTTTTAATAAATGAGATGTTGCCTTATAAACTAACCAAGCAATTACTTAATCCATATATATGCTATTCTCAAAATAAAATTTTAATGAACGACATGTTGTCTCATGACCTAGTTAACCCCTATCTAACCGTCTCTCTCTCGATTCCAACATTTTATCACACGTTGTTGTAGGATACCGATGACAAGGACTATTAGCAAAATTATGCAAAGTGAAACCGCACAAAGTTCTCAACCACCAAAAAAATTTATAATACTACCCAGTCCAACCAAATTCAACTAAGGCACTTCCCTTTCAACATAGCAATCATCATAACTCTCTACTTTATCAAGGTCCGTAAAAACCACAACTAGAGTTAATTAGAAAGAATCACATGCTACTTTGTAAAATGGATAACCCTTATCTAACCATCTTTCCCCAATTCTAACATCTTGTCGAACGTTGTTTCAGTGTGCCTGCGACACAATCCATTAATACATCCTTGAAAGTAATGAGTAATAAATTTTTCACCTTTATAATCGACCTTGGCTCTCCCAAATAACTCATAGTTGAGATGTATCCTTTCAGTCATCTCAAACATTTTAACACACTGTGTATCTCTCCTTAAGTTAGCTTAAAATTTTGCTAAAGATTCTTGGTATAAATTGCTAACACTCCTCATCTACTTCGTGAAACCCAACCAAGAAAAATGAATGCCAAATCCCCAACCTTAGCACAAGTACTCGCCGTAATCAAACAAAATCACCAGACACATACTTTTCTTCTCCACGACAGCAAGCAGCCAGTTTTTTTGTTAAAACCAAACATCTAGTGCGATTCATTGCACCGATCACGTAGTTCCACTGCACACACGACAAAAGGGATCAATTCGACACTACATCTGTTCACCTAGTCTTTTCCTTCTCCTCTCCTTTGTCTTTCTTTCAAACAAGCCAGGTACAAAGTAGAGCGCAATTTCTCTTTGCGTTCACATTTGGCGCCTACTTTGATGGCTTGCTCCCACTACCCGATGATCACCACGGTAGGGTGCGCCGTCTCCCTCACCCCATAGTAGCAGGCCAACACAATGCCCGACTCACCAATGCTAGTAATGATGATGAGACAGCCGCTATACTCTTATCTCTGTCTCAGTTATGTCCTACGCCATTAAATTCCCAATGTCATCGCTTGACCGACTACCAAAACCGTCATCGTTCAGCCGTTAAGCTTTCCCTGTTTCTTTGGTCAATCAAAAAGTGGAAACATCACTTGTTGCACAGACCCGTGGCAACTTGACTACCTTTGCTCACGCCCGTTCACATTTTGTGGAAACATTTCCATTCCTTTTTAAATACCTAACCATGATTCTCTTGGTTTACCCCGCTTCTTTTCTACAAACACCACAAACTTCTCTATGTTGGCAAGGATCGTGCTCAGCCAGCCATTGCTTTTACGATGATCTCAAATGTTTTAGCGCTTTCCCTATCCTGCATCTTGCAGAAAACGTTCTCCACAAATCTGCATGTAAGATGAAAAACCAGCTGTCTGATGAACTTGAAACTAGTTGCTGTCCTAGCTTGTTCTTCCTTTAAAGACAGCTTGTCATCTTTGAGTTATGATTCCTTTCAAACTCTGTCATGCCGCATGTTCGTTTCAAAACCAAATATCTTGTTCTTTTGGATCTTCATCAAGCTTTGAAACATGACCATATCTCATAGAAGACTCGGTCAAAATTATAACTCTAAGAGTAGAAGGAATAAAACTTGAAATAAAATCTGAAGCAGTTCGCTCAAAAAGTTAGTTAAAGAAGTGACGTTTGAACAAGAACACTTGTCCCGAGAAGAATTTTGCTCGACTCTGTTCTCAGTTTCAATCATCATTTGTTCATCCCTCCAGCAACACCAATAGGCGGTACATGCGGTACTTAAAACCAGAAAGTCAGATTATTTGCTTTTATTGTGGTGAACATGGGCATTATGCCAATAAGTGTTCAAAGAAGAAGAGAGATAAACCTCGTTCTTAACCCTATGAAGCCCAAGCAACAACTGCAAGGACAATCTCAGGACCAACAAGCCCCTATCTCTGCTTTCACTCCAACTCAAGATGTCAATCATGGCATACCTTACGCAATGCCAGGTACATCTCTCCTAAATACAGTTTCTACCAGACTTTAGATTAACTTGAAATCATCTTGTCCTCTTTAGATCTACTTGAAGTCAACCAAAAGTTCATATAGAACCTGTTCTTAAAATAATATTTTGATAAGCAGAATGTTGCCTTATAAATCTAACTGAACTCTCATCAAAATATATCTTATCTTAATCTACTCAAATGGCCGATAAGATGTCAAGTGCTAAACTTTCAGTTTTCATCTTTAACCATTACTCGATAAACCTTCCATCTGTTTTATAACATCAGCGAATAACCTTCCTGTTGTTTTAAATAAGACGGACAACATCGCCTGCATCAACCGAGAAGAACCTCAACACTTCGCCAACATCTGGCCAAGTAGAGTTCTTCATCTCGTCAAGGATGACATCAGTAATTTCCAAGCTATCTCGAGGATCTAGGAAATATCAAGTACCCAGAACAACTCCTGCCTCGAAGTAAGGCTTTAAATGTAATCATCTTCCTTATGTAATTACACCCTACACTTAATGTAATAATGAGTACGTCCTTTATGTAGTTAAATCCTGTAATCAACCCTTTTGACTCTGTGCAATATATTCCTTCATAATTGCCAAACAAAGAAAATCAAAACCCTATGTTTACCAAGATGACCAAACGAATTAAATCATCATGATCATATTATAATCCTCCTATCTCATCCCAAATTGTTGAATTATCTTACCTTGTTTTCAATCTAAAGACAACTTTGAATGACATTCATTCTCATCTAATCTCGTCAACTAATGTTGACTATATAGATCAACTGTTGTATTCAAATATCATTTCTTGATGATAACATTCAATTCTTTACAAATGAATTTAATGACAATACATCTATTCTTTCACCTCAAGTATCCTAAGCATACTAAGTGCTATTCTCTAAATTTGATCATCCTTATTAATAATCCTAGGATGTTCGGTCAAAAGAGATATATAGTAATATCCCTTATCTGCTTATATAAAGCTCAAATAGAAACCTTCCCTATTCTTAGATTATCAACACGGAATTACAAGAAGTTCCCATAAAGCAGCGACAACGAAGACGAAGAGAAAATAGAACGACAAGGTCACCTGCGAGAAAGAAATTCTTTTAACCTACCTAGTCCTTGCAAATCTCGGGGACGAGATTTCTGTAAGGGTGGTAGATTTGTAACATCCCGAAAAATAAAGTAATACAAAAATAAATATTTTAAATTTGAAAATATTTATTTATAAGTTTTATTGGATTTATTGGTTCTTATTTGAATTTCTTTGGATTTTTGTATTGTATGGAAATCCAACAATTAGAATTAGTAAATGGGAATGGTAAAATGGTAAAATTAAAAGTTAGAAAATTTTACCATGGTAACTCTAAGCATGCAGTGGATGAGTTTATCCAGCAAATAAATTTTAATACATAAGAAAGTATTAAATAGTTGAAAAGACATCCCTTTGACCTCCAAATAGTGCAAGGACAGATTTATTATAAAATTTTCGAAACTCATATGCTCCTGAAAAATTTAAAATAATATCCTTAAGGCAATATTTACCTGTGGTAAAAATATCAGGAATTAATAATGTCATTTAGACCATTTAAAAATTCGAAAACAGAGGCATTGAAAATCTGAAAATTTCCATGTCAGAATTTTTATAAAATAAATACCTAATATTTTGACTTTAAATTTTTATAGAGACATTCTTAACCAAATAAAAACGACTACAAAAAGTTTGAAAAATAAATAAGAATGTTTTCACCTTTAATTAAATCAAAATCCGAAATAAAAATTCTGAGCAGTGCACAGTATCAGAATTTTAATTAATTAACCATGCGGTATTTTAACCTAAAAATTTTACTGAAATCTAACCACTCCCAGTATATCATGGTCAAAAAGTTTTGAAATTTTCCAACTGGGTTCATAGCAGTTTTCACGTCCAGCACTAGAGCCATGCTGTGTGCTGTTCTTTGGGGACACCTCACCTCATCCAGAAGCTTCATCCTTTAGGCAACCAAATCAGCACACAATCCAAATGCAGAGCTCCCACGCCAAAGCCAGCCACTGAGTCTCCATTCCCACGCCAAAGCTCATGAAGATCAGAAAACCTTATCACATCCCAATAGCCTGAAGCAAAACTCAAGAAAGATCAGAAGGCCTTCAGGAGGACCCTGGGAGCAAGAAGCTCAACCAAAAGATCACCAGCCATCTAGTGAAGAGGAGTAGCGACAGAGAAGCATCATCATTCTGCTGCCTCTTCACCAATATCAAATCTCGCAGCTTGATCGTTCCTCCCGAACAACTGCCGAGTTCATTTATCAACTCTGTTGTCGCCGTAGCCTTGAAGAGGGTGAAAGCAATTCAAGCCCAACCCGCCGCTTCTCGGATGAATTGACCCCAAAGCAGACGCCTAGCCTCACCGATGCTCACATCGCTACCGATTCGGCGGAGACTTACCTCTTCTTTTTCTCCGACGAGCTCCGCCATTGCCGCCGCCCCCCTCTTGGTGGCAGCTCACTCCAGCCATCTTCGGTGAAAACCAACCCTGCCATCGAGTGCACGTCGTCGAACTGATGCTCTAGGTGCCATCGGCCGAGACCCTTCGCCGCTCCTTCGTCGCCGGCGAGCTGCCCTAGCGTCTCCTCGCTTCGGCCTTCGCTCAGCCGGGCCCATTCATCACCACCGAGAGCTCCTCCAGTCAAACCGGTAAAATACGCCATCTCTATACCGAAAGCGTATTTTCAATTTTTCCTGATTTAGTATACCCGAAATAATTCAATCGTTTGTAACTTTTGCATTACAACTCAAAAATTAGTGAAATAAATTTCTATATTCATATAAAATCAGTTACTTTCATAATATGAAATAATATTCTGAACATCTTCACTGGGTGAATTCGAAATTCAAATTTGAAAAAAAGGGCTAAAGATATGCTTTGTATAAAAATTCTGCAAACAAACTTAGAATTGAATGAAACCAATTTTGATGGAATCCTTATGCTTCCAGAAGTTCAAATATATAAAAATATTTAGATTTCATTTATGTTTGAGCTACTTTCTATTAAAGGATTCATTCAATACATTAAAAACTCAAATATACATAACTTATATAAAAGAAATCCAAAATAAGATGAAATAAGTTTATAAATTTTAATTAAGCCATAAGGATTTGGAATATGTAACAAAACTTAGATGATCACTACAATTCAAATTATTTCAAACAAGTTTGTTTAAAGTCCCTTTTATGTAACATATAGTAGTTATGCAAACTATAGCTCCTAAAATCATGAAATTGTTCTCACATGACCCTGAGACTATAAATGTTCCATTTCTGCAAAAATATTCAAGATTGAACTCAGTTTGTGTTAAAAAATAAGAAAAGAAACTTCTCTTGCATAGAGAATCAAATAGTTAAAATATGGATCAAATGAATTCGATTGTTCACCAAATCAGTTTTGTTATACTCCTGACATCACAAGGATCGCAGATATATAAAAATGTATAAGGATTACCATAGGAAACAGTAAATATTTAGTAGTTGAAATTTCAATGCTTGTATAATGCAAATAGTCATAACTTCCTCAAACTAACTTCAAATTTGACAAAGCCAAATCCTATAACCTTGAAAAATAATGCCCTTGCTGATTATGCTAAAATATCTTATGATTGTGCTAATCTGAATTAATTCCTTGTTAGGCCCTAATGATCACTTATATGGAAAACGTTTGGATAACACCAAATATCGAAACCAGTTTCAAAACACTCATAGAGGCATCCTGGTTATGTCTAAAAATGAGTAGATTATCTTATAGGGTGAAATCGCAAACTTATGTTGAAAACTGAGCCTATTTGTGTTAGCATTGTAATCACTTAAGCCTTTTCAGATGCTTGCAAAGTATATCATCCAAATGAAAAGATTTATGAAAATAGCATAGAAATACTCTATAAGGTGCATACTTCCATATCCTAAAGAAAGTATTTTGTTTTACTATGGTTTACATATAAATTGAACTAGCCACATAGCCCTAAAGTGTTATGTTTTCTAAATAAATGAAACACTTAAGCATTTTCAACAACCCGCAGAATATCTCGCCTAAATGCTAATATTATGAAGATCAGTTCAGAAATGATATTTAGGATATGGACTATCATATTCTGGAAAAATATTTTGTTTATAGCTTAATATTCATCTGAATCCAGCTTGCGCTATAACCCTAAGTTGTAATTGTGCACTACACTTCTAATCCAATTCCTTATAACATAAACCTTATTATCATATAAGCTTTTCAGCAATGAATATAATGTCGCGTTTAAACACTAAAATGTATGAGATCAACTTAGAAATGTTCTTCAAAGTATATACTATCCAATTCCGAAGAAATAATCTTATTTCACTATGTTTTGCTTATAAATCCTAGTAGCCAAATATCCCTAAGTTTTATGGTTCATGAACTTCATAATATGAATAAGCAACTTGGCAATAATGATGAAATACATAGTTAATATATTTGTATCACCAGAACCTTCTTAAAACCTTGAATATATAATCAGTAGCTTAACTTATCAAGTATAACATAGTCAAAACCGTTCTTATGCAAAATCACTTTAGGAATTAAATGCTTTTCGCACGTAATCCTTTAACTAATGTTTTAATTCTATTAATCCAAATAATTTTAGTATCTATAATTCAAAGTTATAAGTACAAGAATTCATAATTTTAGCCTCTTGAATTCGTAATTCAAGAATGGATAATATATAAAAGGAACCTTGTTTTGTTCATCATAAAAGCTATTAAGTATATGAATATGTAATTATCTAATTCATGAGATCTTAAAATCATAATTAAACCCTAAAGTATTCTTGTTTTCTGTAGTGAATCTTTATTTGATTTTCTGTCTGTCTTCTTTTTGCCCTTATTAAAGTTGGATATTTGCTATATTTCCGGTTGATCGACGTGTAGAATTCGACGTGCCTTCCTCCGTCAGTTGCGACCTCGTCTTCACCGTAAGCAATGATTAAGCAAGGCAAGCGCCCTTTGACCATCTTGATCCCAGTATTTGATTTGCACTGTGTTTACTAAACTGTTTCATGCATGCGTTTACTTTCTGTAAATTCGCTATTTTGTGGTATTGGTAGATATACCTGTTGTCAGATGAAACTCCTTGATAATTTTGGAAATGTGAACCTTGATAACCATAGAATAGGGCTAGACATTACTTAATGCCAAATTGGGTATATGTGATCATGTTAAACCTGCTTAGCCATGCTTTAGCTTTTTGTGGGGCAAATGATCATGATTAAAATTGTTTCCTGAAATGTTTTATCTGGAACCTAAATGGTCCTTTTTGGGATAATGGTTGCTGGTAGTTTGTTAAAAACCCAAAATAAAACTATGGTTTGATGCGGGCGATTATTGGCAATAGCCGGATGTGCAGACGGGTTTGCACGTAGTGTAGGGTGGAGTATCGCCCGTGTCGGATTAAAGACCGAGCAAATGGGATGTTGTAGATCCATATTTTCGTGCAACCACAAGGGCTTGTGTGGGCGGGTCTTAGCCTATTAAGTTATTTAGATGTGGCTTTGCATTTATGGAAGGCGGGAGATTGCACAGGCATTCCTTTCCAGGTCTGCTTGTAGGGGTTTCTACATACCAATGCAACGGTGTACGCCTTGCCCCAGAGAGACGTGGTGTTGTGTGTGATAAATGTGGATCCACGGTTTGGGTGAGTGTCTCTGTCATCGGGGCGAGGGTTAACGTCCCGGGCTGGTGTAAAGCCACGTCTAGATAATGTAACGGCTCTGTATGATCTCATTGCCGACACACCAAAGGAAGTGTGTTAATTGTTCTGGCGAAAAGGTTGACCATTCCTTGTGGGTAAAGTGTACACCTCTGCAGAGTGTAAGATCTAATCGATTAGCCGCGCCCGCGGTTATGGGCACTTGGGAAAAATCCTCCCAATGTTAGAGTTTTGGTATTTTCTAAAATGGGTTTGGTCTAAACTTGTTTTAGCAATCGTTGTTTTATGTCGAAGGGTGACATTGATGGACCTTGTGGTTTGGTTTATTTGAACTCACGTCATGGAGGATCGTGAGTATTACTTACTTATTGTATATACTTCTTATCAATCAACTTGCTTTTATAAATTCCGTTTGCAAATGATAACTTGTTTTACAATTCAATTTTGCTTTATGCAAATTAACTCGTATTAGCCTTTCCTTTGTAATGGCTTTGCATATATTGTAGGTTTTGCTCAAGTCTTCTTGAGTACGTAAAGTACTCACCCTTGCTTAATTATTATTTTAGGTGGATGAGTTAGCGAGGCTTCGAGTCTCTTTTCGTCGCAGGTCGCGGGATCTTGTTCGTCGTGTTCTATCTGGAGTTTATGCCTTGTCAGTTGCCTGCGGGTTGGATGGGCAAACTACAAGATATTATTTCTTTTGCTGCTTTATTCTCTGAGTTGTAGCTTTCCCTTTATGAATTAGTTTCCGCTGTAATTAATTGTGGTGTGGTTGTGATTCCAATTGTTGTAAACATGTGAGTGCTAGCTACTGATCCAGGGAATAGCACAGTAATCACATGGAGGTTCCTGTTCATCAGAACGGGGTCTCACATCGCCGCTTCGCCGTTGGTCTCGGGTGTGTTCGTGACCGTAGGATCCAAGAGAACGGCGCAGATTGTGCCACGTGCACCCCTGTTCGTAGCCGTCCGATCGGATTCAAACGCATCGGAACGCACCGTCGCCGCAACCAATTGCGCGCCGCCGCGTGTCGAGCGCTGGTGCCGAGGCATCGTGAACCGGGTTCACCGTGGTCCAGAGCTGCGCCGTGGACTCAGTCCATACACCGAGACACGTGTCGCGTTCTGATTGGTTCCAGATCAAGGCTGACGTCATGCTTGCGTCATAATTGAATTTTTCAATTGGAAAATAATCCAATTGGAAATTCTGTGATGATGACGTCATCATGAGGTCACGCTGACGTCATAAATCGATTTTTCAGTTTAAAAATAATTCTGTTAATTCTGAATTTCTGATTTTTGCAATTTCAGTATTTAATCCAAACTTCAAAAGGCTATATCTTTTGCATATTAACTCGGATTTGAGTGATTCAAATTTCTAAAAATTTGTAAAATTGATATCTATTTAATGGTGAATTTTAATTGATTTTTGGAGTTCATTTGCTCTCTGTTTTGGTATTTATTTTCTTTTCTCCTTCGGTACACGTAGACGTTGAATTGTGCGACGCTTCGGAGGAACATCCAGCAACTCAAGAGCAAGCTCCAGATCAAGATCAGGACCTATTCCAAGGCAAGTTGTGCTTTGATCATGTTGAACCCATGTTTATACAAATGCTATATTGTTTTACTCTATTGCATGGTATTTCAAGTATACAATTGTTTCAAATTAAATTGGGACTTAGCTATTATACCAATTTGATCTATACCCTACCTTGTCATTGTATGCCATAATTTATTGTCACCCTAGATTGGTTCATTATAGTTGGTTAGTAATGATAATCAACATGGGATGGTTAGACCGTATTAGTTGCTTAGCCATGCCACGTCATCACATGTGATTGAATCATTGATAATTAGTCTTGACTAATGGAATATGGAACGATGTTATGAACTTGTGTGCCATGTGGGATCACACAATGAGATTGAGTTGTTGTGGCGAGTCATGTCACGCAACGATGTTGAATTGTTGATGGCACGTGGTGCTTGGTAATCAACTGGGTGATAATCACTTAGATTGGGGCAAGTGACAAGGGGCGAGTATGCCAAGGTGGGCCCGATGGGCAGAGGGTATGTGGATGTCTTGCCTTGATCACTCTAAGGACTTAACCTTGCAAGCCTTTGACCTGAGTCAATCATGCAACCACATGTCTGGTATGGGCCAGCCTAGCTGAGTAATTTGCAATGTCTTAATTTTGGTACTATCTTGGTCGGTGTGAGTTCCCGAGTTATGGAGTAATTCACATGGCGCAAGAGGGGGCCCTGGATGTGGTAACCAGTCCCACCGTGTTGAAACCTTAGCGGTCGTGACGGGTTAAGCAGCGCATTGTAAAGGCTTTGTTATAATCACTCGCCTTGGTGGTGTTTGGTTGTATCACGTGGGTAAAGTGCATAACCTCTGCAGAGTGTGAAACTATTCGGATAGCCGTGCTCGCGGTATTGAGCAATGCTCGGGAATTACAGTTAAGGGTTAGCTTAATTAAATGGACAACTTGGTTGGGATGGCGGATGCCATGGAATTTGATTTAGAATTGGAAACTTGGTTTACTTCAGAAATGTTGAATCTATTTATTGTTATTTGTTTTACAGTCTTTACAATCTATTTATTGTATTTGTTCATAAATGCTGCTTATTGCAAAATAACCATGATAACCTATCCATTGGAATAAGCCTTACATATAGTTACATAGAATTGCATTCTGTGCACAACTTGTTGAGTGCTTTTAGTACTCACCTGTCGGGACCCGAATCTGCAAATCCGGACCCTCTGTGTATTCATGCTATCCGAGGATCACGCTTAGCACACACTGATCATCTGAGGTTGCACATCACGCATATTCACAAGGATATAAGAATAAATAGTGCAAACATGTATATAAAACGAGTTGTACAACCTTATGGTCTCCTTACAGATAAATCGACCACGCAGGCTTACATTATTCAAAACAAAGAAATAGCAATGAACATAAAAAGTCGTAAGCATCCATCTTGCCACAGTGCAACCGATCGGGCTTGCCCCTAGTTGCTCGTGTCCTCGGCGTACTCCTCCTCCCATCTTGGTGTGGTCTCCTCCACCGATGTTGGGGTTGATAAGCAAGGTGGGGTGAGTACACAAGGCACTCAACAAGTAATGCATGAATGCAGCACTATTACTATATGCAAAGCTTATTCCAATGGATTGGCTTAATTGATCCTTTTTGCATCAAGCAGCATTTTTAAACTAGTATCTTGTTTAGATTAAAGCAGTGAAACAGATATAAGTAATACTAATTTCAAATGGTTTTCTTGAAGATTCTCGGCACTGACCTTATTAGTTCATTTTCCAACACCGCACACAGCCACCCTTCCATGTTTTGTTTATGAAAACTACCCTTGATGTAATCCCGAGCAATGCTCAATACCGTGAGCACGGCTATTCGAATAGTTTTGACACTCTGCAGAGGTTGTACACTTTACCCACAAGATACAGCCGCTCACCACACAGGTGATTGTCCGCAACAAAGCTTTTCAGGAACTTCTACCTTAACTAAAGAACCTCTCCCAGATTGCCTTTACTATCACTTCCCTCACACGAGCCAAGTATAGGACCGGCCAATCACCGTTGGATGGGCACCAAGCCGTAGCACAGTGCGCGCCCCATACAGATACACCCACGTGTCTTGTCACCCCGAGGTATCGGAGGAAAGATATCGTAACCCTAGTCAACTAGGTCTGTCCCATGTCGGACATGTGGTTGTACGGTGACTCGGATCAAAGGCTTGCAAGGTGAAGTCCTTAAGCGACCAAGGCAAGACTTTCAACACTCAACGATGGCACACACCCAATGTGGCACACAGACTCACATCACTCAACAACCCAATGCCACACAGCCCACTGCACACTGACCTCTTGCCACTTGCCCCAGTCTAAATCATTTTCCACCCAGTTGATTATTGTGCAACACATGCCAGCAATAACTCAATATCGGTACGGAACCACACAGGTTGCTGTACCTCAATCTCAACATGTGGCATCATCACACCACTTTTCAAAATACATTCAATATGTCTATAATCAATATTGTAGCATTTTTAGAAAGATCATTCATGATTCGTTGCAAGGCTAAGCATCTACTCACGGTCTAGCCTCCCGTGTTGGCACAATATTAACATCCAACTAATATAATCGAACTTAGGGTGACAATGATCTAGGCATACAATTAATAATTCAAGGTGGCATAACAAAATGGGTTGATTAACTACATTATCCCAAATTAATTTAAATTCATTTTAAATAATTAGCATGCATAGTTTCAAAGCATAAATTACATTTTAAAATCTGGGATCAAAATGATCAAAGCATCACTTGCCTTCAAAGAGTTGCTGGTCGTGTTCAAGCTTGGTCTTGAGCGACTAATTCTTCCTCGAAACTTCCGCAAATTTACGTCTCACGCGTACAAACAAAGCATACAATAAATAGCCAATACAGAAGACTATATGTCCTCAAGAATTCAAATAAAATTCACCAATAAATAGCTCACAATTTTATGAATTTTTAGAAATTTGAATCACCCAAATCCGAGTTAAAATGCAAAAGTTATAGTCATTTGAAGTTTGAATAAAATCAAAATACGTAAATTAAGAAAATCCGATTTTTCTGAATTATTTTTATACTTGAAATTCACATTTATGACGTCAGCATGCCTCATGATGACGTCAGCACCGAAATGAATTTCCGGCCAAAATATTTTATATATGAAAATATTTATGGCGTCGGCGATGACGTCCAAGACGACACGCGGCACGCCTGCAGGTCGCCACGTCGCTCTGTCTATGGGTGAGTCTCACGGGTTGGCTCGGTCTACCGTGGGCTTGGTTCACGAGCAGTGCGACCACGCGGCAAAATCCGGACCGTTCGCTAAAACCGACGGTCGATCCTCACGCGCACCGCCGCGACACCGAGATGCGTGCGACGACACGCGTCGCGCATCCGGTGATCGGCCTAAATCCAACGGTTGGATTCCGCACCGACGCGGCGACGCCGATTCCGCCGACGCCACGCGTCGCGCATCGAGCGGTGCCCTCGGATCTAACGGCCAGCACCACACCGCCGCTGCGACGCCTCGGTTTACTCGTAGAGCGCGCGCACGATCGCAGCGGCGGCGCCCAAAGCAACGGCGGATCGGTCTTCGCTCGTCAAACGCCCCAGCGTCGGCAAGACGCGATTTGGCGAGGGTGCGGTGCCATCTCCGCCGCTCGTTCAAATCGAACGGCGCAGATCCTTAGGGCAAAACCAGATCCAATCTCTACCGTTCAGATCTAATCCAGCGGTCCACGGTACGTAGCATTTCATCGTTCATGGTGCGGCGTGGTTCAATCTCTGCGTCCACTATCGATCCAACGGTTAAGACAAAAACATATCGCAGACATTAGATCTAATCCAAGCCGTTCGTTCTAGATCTAACGGTTACGATTCAATCTAAACATCTACAGAGATGGAGGCTCGTGGACTCACCGAACCGAACGATGCAAATCGGACGGTCGGCGCGGTTCGACGAGGTTGACGGCGGCGAAGAAGCGAAGGTTGCCGAGTCGGGAAGATGACCTCGGCGGCGCGCTGCGGGCTTCTCGGCGAGAAGAAGTGGTCCACTCGATCGTCTTGCTTGGTGAACTTCGGAACGGGCCGAGCACGGCGAAAGCGACGGACGGCGCGAGAGGAAGCAAAAACAACGGCGGCACAAGGACGCCTTCACGGCGAGCTCGCTCAGCGCTAGAGAGGGTCTCGGCGTGCGTGCGAGGAGTCAAAAGACGCAGCGAAGGAGCTCACGGACGCGCTACTCGGTGCACTTAAAGGGGCCTCGGCGCGCGCGCTACAAAGTGGCGAAACGAAAGCGGAACGGTCGGCGCATTAGCTCCGGTGATCTCGCGAAGACGACCGGCGTGGCGCAATCCCGCGCGTCCGGCGGCGACGATCCGAAGGCTCGCGCGCGGGCGACGTGGCACACGCGACAAAGCGCGCGATCCGGATCGAACGGCTTGGCTTGGGCGGCGCTAGGGTTTCGGCGCGGATGGGCGGCGACAGCAAGACAAAGAATGGGCTCGGCCCATTCGCATTCATAGCCACTTTTAAAACCTTTTTCAATAAAAATAATTCTAGAAATTCACTTAAATCATTTGGGGCTTTTAAAATAGCGAAAAATTCTAGAAAAATTCCAGAAAATACTTTGAGATATTTGGAACTCAAATAAAATATTTTCAATAAAACTTTGCTAGAACTTTTCCATTATTTAATTGTTTTCAAGGAAGGCTAGTTTTGAGTAATTCCAAATAAATTTCAATAAATTCCCAAAAATTCACAAAAATCAAAAATACTCTCAAAATTTAAATTAGAGCAAAAATTAGGTGTTACAAACCTCCCTTAATGAATCTCGCCCCGAGATTCGTGGTCATCTATAGAAACAAAGTTAGGGAACTCCTTCTTGAGATCTTCTTCACGTTCCCACGTTGCTTCACTTTCCGAATGGTTGCTCCATGAACTCGCAGAAACGCGTTGACTTGTTCCTTGTCTCTCCGTCCATTACGCCCGTAATCTTCATTGGATGTTCTTTGTAAGTCGATCTTCTTGCGGCTCAATTGCCTCCAAAGGTGTTTGCTCTTAGGTACTCAAGACACTTCTTGATTGAGACACATGGAATACGTCATGCACTCTCGCCAAAGCTGCGGTAACTCAATTGATACGCAACTTCACCTCTACGGCTCAAGATTTTGAATGGTCCGACATATCTCAGGTGCGAGCTTCCCTTTTGCATGGAACCTTCGACTCCTTTGAGTGGTGTTACTCTAAGATACACAAAATCTTGGGTTCAAAGCTTAGTTCCTGCGACGGTTGTCAAGATAACTCTTTTACTGGATTGTGCAATCTTCAATCTTTCCCCGACTGGGTGATCGTGCTTCCGCTTCACGAAGAATGTCCGTCCGAAAACATGTCGTTCGCTGTCTCATTCCAATTCAATGGTGTTCGACGGGACCTACCATCTGAGCTTCAAATGGAGACATTTGTAAACTTGCTTGATAACTGTTATTATAGCTGAACTCAGCATAAGGCAAACACTTGTCCCATGAAGTGGAATATGCTAAGGCACATGCCCTCAACATATCTTCCAATATCTGATTGACTCTCTCGGTTTGTCCATCCGTCATGCGGATGGTATGTCTTGAAGTTCAAACGAGTCCCCATTGCTTCATGAAGCTTACCCTTAACTGGAGGTAAATTGGGTACCTCGTCCGACACTATCTTTTGGCACTCCATGTAAGCAGACAATTACGGACATATAAAGTTACGCTAACCGGTCTCGGAATAAGTGGTCTTCTTGGTATGAAATGTGCCACCTTAGTTAAACGATCTACTATGACCCATATGGAATCATATCCACTTTGCGTTCTGGGCAATCCGGTTATAAAATCCATACCAATTTCCTCCCATTTCCATTCAGGTATCTTTAAGGGTTGTAATAGCCCTGCTGCCTTTGGTGCATAGCTTTGACCCTTTGGCATATGTCACATAATGCAACGATTCGCGACTTCTCGTTTCATGCTTGGCCACCAAAATTTTTCCTTCAAATCTTGATACATTTTCGCACTTCTGGATGAATTGAGTACTTGAGTCATGGGCCTCTCCCAAAATTAATCGCTTCAACTCCTTTTTGTTCTAAGACACAAATGCGCCCTTTGAACCACATAGTACCTTGTTCATCCGGTTTAAAATCTTTTGCTTTGCCTTCATCCATTTTGCCCTTAATTCTTTTGATCTTATCATCATCTTTACGCCTTCCCGATCGATCTTCCGGTAGGTCTTACTTCAAAGTTACTAGGAATCCTTTTGGTACCATTTCCAATTCTAGTTTCGAAATCCCTACACAATTCTGCTCGACTTGTTTCCAACAAAGATATTTACACCGTGGTTCTTTACGCTCAAGCGTACGCCACCACGTTGGCTTTCCCGGGTGGTAGTGAATTCCACATTATAATCCTTGATTAACTCTAACCATCTTCTTTGCCTCATATTTAGGTCACTTGTGTGAAAATATACTTAAGGCTTTTATGATCGTATATACTTCACATCTATTTCCGATGAGATGATGACGCCATATTTTTAGTGCATGCACTACGGCACTAATTCTAAATCATGAGTCGGATAGTTCTCCTCATGTGGTCTCAATTGCCTCGATGCATAGGCAATTACCTTCCTATTTTGCATCAACACGCATCCCAATCCTCGACGCGATGCATCACAATAAATGTCAAAGTCTTGGTGAGCGTCTGGTAAAACTAATACAGTGCCGATGTTAACCTCCTTTTCAATTCACGAAAACTCTTCTCACACTCGGTGTCCATAAAAATTTCTTTTCTTTTTCAACAATTGCGTGAGAGGTCTCGCAATCGAGAGAATCCTTCAATGAATCGACGGTAATACCCGCCATTCCAAGGAAACTACGGATTTGGGTTACCGTCTTGGTACTTCCCAATGTAAAACCGTTTCCACTTTCTTTGGATCTACAAACAACTCCTTCTGCTGTCATTATGTGTCCAAGAAATTCCACCTTATCTTTCCGTAAATCACATTTGCTAAATTTCGCAAACAAGCGTTGTTCCTCAACTTTTCAAGGACTAGCCTCAAGTGCTCGGCGTGCTCTTCTCTCGTCTTGGAATAGATAAGGATGTCATCTATGAATCTGACGACGAACTTATCCAAGTTTTCCATAAAACCTTATTCATTAAGTTCATGAAATATTTGGTGCATTTGTCGGACCAAAAGACATCACTTTGTAAACTCGTAGTGTCCATATCTTGACGAAAATGCGTCTTGAATATCCTCGATCGGATCTTGGTGATGGTATCTCGATCGAAGATCAATTTTGGAGAATACTCTGCTCCTCTCAATCGGTCAAACAAATCATCGATCCTGGGTAGCGGATACTTATTCTTTATCGTCACATCATTGAGTGCACGATAGTCTATACACATCCTGAAGCTTCCGTCCTTCTTCTTAACGAATAAGGCAGTGCTCCCCATGGCGATGAACTAGGTCTTATAAATCCCTTTTCCAGCAGTTCTTCAATTTGCTTCTTCATTTCCACCAATTCCTCTGTGGACATCCTGTAAGGTCTCTTAGCTATTGAGCTGTCCTCGGAACTAGTTCTATCACGAACTCGATATCTCTATCCGCGGCATTCCGTAAATCTTACGGGAAAACATCCGGATATTCATTGACTATGGAGACTTCCTCTGTCGATCTTCATGCCGTTGACCATCAATTGTCCATCTCGTCATGGTTTCGCTTCAAACTCAATTTTCTTTCCATCAGGGCTCTCGACCGATATGACTCTTTTTCCATGATCCAATCGCCTTGTGATCGATTAACCAATCCATTCCCGTGATAACATCCAAGGTTTGGGTATTAAGGACGATTAAGTTCGCTAGGAACTCAACTCCATTAATTATTATTCCTACCCCAGAACATCCTACTTTAGATCGGAGTTCTGATCCAGGGGATTGGACTATGAGCACACATTTAAGATTCACTATTTCCATATCATTTTGAACAGCAAAATCTCGGGAAATAAAAGAATGCGAAGCTCCGGAATCAAATAAAACAGTAGCTGGTACTGAGTTTACTAGGAACTTACCCAGTACAACGTCCGAGGCGTTCTGGACTTCATCTGCTGTGATGTGGTTGACTCTGCCTCGTGCAGTTCCTTGGGATGGAGTCGCTGCTGTTGACGCCCCGCGGTTCATGATTAGTGCGGGAGTCCTTGCCGGTGTGTTCCCCAAGTTAAAGCGAACCGGGGTGACACCTCCCTTCTTAGGGCAGTTGTTGGCAAAATGCCCCATTTCATTGCAATGATAGCAACGTCTTCCCACGGCCGAGAGGTTCCTCCGATCATGTGCATAGTTTGGCCGAGGTGAACATTTTGACCCATCGGGCGATTTGCGGCGGTGGTGCTCATCATTGCCTCTAGGCTGGTACCGAATGAGCTGTTGGGGTGCCGTCCTCTGCCTCTGCTGGCCCTGACGACCTCCTTGTTGCGCCATTCTGCGCTTCCTGTTGTCATCCAACTCTCGGCGCTTGTCCTCTAAGATCAGGGCTTTGTTAACTAACTCTTGAAAGTCGGGAATGTGTGGGTGATCGGTCCACTGCAACCTCGCATTCAATCCCTTCATGAAGCGGGATTGTGCGGCCTTATCCGTAGCCACGTCCTCGGTGTGTAGCGTGCGCTTGGGTGAACTTGTTCGTAATCGCCTTCGATCGCCGCCTTGCTTGAGGCTTGGAACTCCTCCTTTTTAAGATCCATGATACCCTCGGGTACATGGTAATCGACGGAAGGCCGAGGTGAACTCCTCCCATGTGATACTCGCGGGTCCTCATGAGTCGCGCAAGTTTTCCCACCATTCTGCGGCGGTCCTTCGAGTTGATGAGAGGCATAGAGTACCCTCTCATGTCCTACACATTGGGTAATGTGCGCTTCCTTTCGATTGTCCTTAGCCAATCGTCCGCCTCCAGTGGATTGGCGTTGCACGAGAAGGTAGGTGGACGGGTTCTCATAAACTCCGACAACCGTGAGTAGGGTGTGGTCCATGGTTGCCCCTGTGTTGAACATTCGCAGCAGCTTGATTGGATATCTGCCGCATGGTTTGAACCATCGTGGTCATGAGTTGAGTCCGGCTGTCAAAAGGCTCCCGTGTTACGCATATCGACTGCGGTGGTTGAGAATCGCTCTTCATTCGGTTGTCCGTCTGGTTAGCTCCACTTCCACTGGCTCCAACATTTCCACGAGTCCTCACCATCATTGCAAGCTTCCATGGTTAAGAAAAGAAGAAAGCATAGACGAGTAAAAGAACTTATGTGGGGGAAACAGGTGTAACTTAAATTATTTAGCCACTTTATTGATATAATATAAAGCAGTATGGTTGCTCACAAGTGCCTAAGGGCAATGCAACACATACGTGACACTCATAACCAATAAGCAAACATAAGAATCCAAGACAACTCACACCTAAGGGTGACTCTGAAGCAAAGACGCGACTCAGATAATCGAGTCTCGACACTACACTCTACTACACTCGATCACTCATCGAGCCAACCCGGCTGCGGCTTCCCGAGCGCGTACCGCGAGTCTTTGCGGCATTGAGGCGAACTGGTCCTGGTGACCTACTGCGGCGGGTGCAAAAGACCCCATCGACTCTGCTGGTCCCGGGGCTGCCTGCTCCTGCACTGGCGCCTCCTGCTCCGGCTCCTCCGGATCTGGATCATGTAACTCCAGGACTGGTTCGGGCTCGGGTCCATATAGAGCCATCTCCAACTCCTGGATCTTCTGTATGGCATGAGCTAAGTTCTCCCGGTGTTGGGTTCTTGCCTCTATAACCTCGTCGCGGGTCCTCTGCAGCTCCTGGACTGTCTCGTCCAAGGCGTCCTCCTGGGCGATGACGTATCTCGCCAGGTGGGTGATCGTAGCGTCCTCCTCCACGAGCTCCATCCTGTTGTATCGACTGTCGCGACGCGGATGGTGGCGGAAGACGGTGCCCTCTAACTCTGCGGAGTAAGTGCGGGCAATTTGCCGCATCGCCTGACGCGACGTCTCCTGAATCCCGGCCTCGAAAGAAGACCTCCTGGCAGTGATGTAGATAGGACGACTCGCCCTCGTCCTCTCCCGAGCATACACTGTGATCTTGACGTCCCAGGCGATGTCAAGTCCTGCCCGTACCACCGAAGTCCCTCGATACTGGTCGGTCAAAACCTCCAAGCAACTGCATCATACGCCATAACTCCGCGGCGTATCCTCCGGTGCGCTCTCCATAGGTATGGATCATCCTCATCTGCCAAAACAAACCTTGTTTAAATTAAATAGAGAATAATAAAAATTCAGCATAGGTATGAATAAGGGAGAAGAGATAAGTCGAGATTTCTTTGACATTCTTGCTCAAGTTGATTAGGTCTTTAGAAAATAGTTTTCACCCTCCTAGGCACAACCAAACTAAGGTCAAGGCCTACAGTCAACCTGCTCTGATACCACCTCTGTCGGGACCCGAATCTGCAAATCCGGACCCTCTGTGTATTTCTGTGCCATCCCCGATCACGCTAGCACACACACAGTCATACAGGGTTGCACATCACAGACATTCACAAGGATATAAGAATAAATAGTGCAAACATGTATATAAAACGAGTTGTACAACCTTATGGTCTCCTTACAGATAAGTCAGCCACGCAGGGCTTACATTATTCAAAACAAAGAAATAGCAGCGGAACATAAAAAGTCGTGTAAGCATCCATCTTGCCACAGGCAACCGATCGGGCTTGCCCCTAGTTGCTCGTGTCCTCGACGTACTCCTCCTCCCATCTTGGTGTGGTCTCCTCCACCGATGTTGGGGTTGATAAGCAAGGTGGGGTGAGTACACAAGGCACTCAACAAGTAATGCAGAATGCAAAGACTATTACTATATGCAAAGCTTATTCCAATGGATTGGCTTAATTGATCCTTTTTGCATCAAGCAGCATTTTTAAACTAGTATCTTGTTTAGATTAAAGCAGTGAAACAGATATAAGTAATACTAATTTCAAATGGTTTTTCTTCGAAGATTCTCGGCACACAGCCTTATTAGTTCATTTTCCAACACCGCACACACCACCCTTCCATGTTTTGTTTATGAAAAACTACCCTTGATTGTAATCCCGAGCAATGCTCAATACCGTGAGCACGGCTATTCGAATAGTTTTGACACTCTGCAGAGGTTGTACACTTTACCCACAAGATCTGACCGCTCACCACACGGTGATTGTCCGCAACAAAGCTTTTCAGAACTTCTACCTTAACTAAAGAACCTCTCCAGATTGCCTTTACTATCACTTCCCTCACACAGAGCCAAGTATAGGACCGGCCAATCACCGTTGGATGGGCACCAAGCCGTAGCAGTGCGCTCCCCATACAGATACACCCTCGTGTCTTGTCACCCCGAGGTATCGGAGGAAAGATATCGAACCCTAGTCAACTAGGTCTGTCCCATGTCGGACATGTGGTTGTACGGTGACTCAGATCAAAGGCTTGCAAGGTGAAGTCCTTAATCACCAAGGCAAGACTTTCAACACTCAACATGGCACACGGCCCAATGTGGCACAGACTCACATCACTCAACAACCCAATGCCACACAGCCCACAGCACACGACCTCTTGCCACTTGCCCCAGTCTAAATCATTTTCCACCCGGTTGATTATTGTGCAACACATGCCAGCAATAACTCAATATCGGTACGGAACCACACAGGTTGCTGTACCTCAATCTCAACATGTGGCATCATCACACCACTTTTCAAAATACATTCAATATGTCTATAATCAATATTGTAGCATTTTTCCGAAAGATCATTCATGATTCGTTGCAAGGCTAAGCATCTACTCACGGTCTAGCCTCCCGTGTTGGCACAATATTAACATCCAACTAATATAATCGAACTTAGGGTGACAATGATCTAGGCATACAATTAATAATTCAAGGTGGCATAACAAAATGGGTTGATTAACTACATTATCCCAAATTAATTTAAATTCATTTTAAATAATTAGCATGCATAGTTTCAAAGCATAAATTACATTTTAAAATCTGGGATCAAAATGATCAAAGCATCACTTGCCTTCAAAGAGTTGCTGGTCGTGTTCCGAAGCTTGGTCTTGAGCGACGAATTCTTCCTCGAAACTTCCGGCAAATTTACGTCTCACGCGCACAAACAAAGCATACAATAAATAGCCAATACAGAAGACTATATGTCCTCAAGAATTCAAATAAAATTCACCAATAAATAGCTCACAATTTTATGAATTTTAGAAATTTGAATCACCCAAATCCGAGTTAAAATGCAAAAGTTATAGTCATTTGAAGTTTGAATAAAATCAAAATACGTAAATTAAGAAAATCCGATTTTTCTGAATTATTTTTATACTTGAAATTCACATTTATGACGTCAGCATGCCTCATGATGACGTCAGCACCGAAATGAATTTCCGGCCAAAATATTTTATATATGAAAATATTTATGACGTCAGCGATGACGCCAAGACGACACGCGGCACGCCTGAGGCCGCCACGTCGCTCTGATCTATGGGTGAGTCTGGGTTGGCTCTGGTCTACCGTGGGCTTGGTTCACAGAACAGTGCAGCCACGCGGCAAAATCCAGACCGTTCGCTAAAACCGACGGTCAGATCCCCTCACGCGCACCGCAGCGCACCGAGATGCGTGCGACACGCGTCGCGCATCCGGTGATCCCCTAAATCCAGCGGTTGGATTCGCGACCGACGCGGCGACGCTCGATTTCGCGACGCCACGCGTCGCGCATCGAGCGGTGCCCTCGGATCTAACGGCCAGCACCACACCGCCATCGCGGCGCCTCGGTTTACTCGTAGCCACGCGGCGACGACGCATGGCGGCGCGCCCAAAGCAACGGCCGGATCTGGTCTCTGCTCTGGTCAAAACGCCCACGCGTCAGCACGCGATTTGGCGAGGGTACGGTGCCATCTCCGCCGCTCGTTCAAATCTGAACGGCGCAGATCCTTAGGGCAAAACCAGATCCAATCTCTACCGTTCAGATCTAATCCAGCGGTCCACGGTATCAGAGCATTTCATCGTTCATGGTGCGGCGTGGTTCAATCTCACGCGTCCACTATCGATCCAGCGGTTAAGACAAAAACATATCGCGGACATTAGATCTAATCCAAGCCGTTCGTTCTAGATCTAGCGGTTACGATTCAATCTAAACATCTACGAGAGATGGAGGCTACGTGGACTCACGAACCGAACGATGCAAATCGGACGGTCGGCGCGATTCGACGAGGTTGACGGCGAAGAAGCGAAGGTTGCCGAGCTGGGAAGATGACCTCGGCGGCGGCGGCTGCGGGCTTCTCCGGCGAGAAGAAGTGGTCCACTCGATCGTCTTGCCGGTGAACTTCGGAGCACGGGCCGAGCACGGCGGAAGCGACGGACGGCGGCGAGAGGAAGCAAAAACAACGGCGGCACAAGGGCGCAACTACGGCGAGCTCGCTCAGCGCTAGAGAGGGTCTCGGCGTGCGTGCGAGGAGTCAAAAGACGCAGTGAAGGAGCTCTGCCGGACGCGCTACTCGGTGCGCAAAGGGGCCTCGACGCGCGCGCTACAAAGCGGCGAACGAGCGGTCGGCGGCATTAGCTCGGTGATCTCGCGAAGACGACCGGCGTGGCGCAATCCCAGCGTCCGTCGCGGCGACGATCCGAAGGCTCACGCGCGGCGGGCGACGTGGCACACGCACAGCGCGCGATCCGGATCGAACGGCTTGGTGGCGGCGCTAGGGTTTTGGCGGATGGGCGGCGACGCAATGATAATGGGCTCGGCCCCATTCATTCATAGCCACTTTTAAAACCTTTTTCAATAAAAATAATTCTAGAAATTCACTTAAATCATTTGGGGCTTTTAAAATAGCAGAAAAATTCTAGAAAAATTCCAGAAAATACTTTGAGATATTTGGAACTCAAATAAAATATTTTCAATAAAACTTTGCTAGAACTTTTCCATTATTTAATTGTTTTCAAGGAAGGCTAGTTTTGAGTAATTCCAAATAAATTTCAATAAATTCCCAAAAATTCACAAAAATCAAAAATACTCTCAAAATTTAAATTAGAGCAAAAATTAGGGTGTTACATCACCCTTGCCAACAACAATAATCAACAGTCGAAGAATCTACACCTGTGTTGGAGGAAGAGTTCCAAGAGGACGCGAGTCATTAGGGTCCGAGCCTTGTCGGTTACTGTGGTGGTGATGAGCTATCTACGTTTTCTACTTTCCGCTGCTTAATTCTTAGCTTATATTTCCAGTTTTGCCCTGCGTGGCTTAATAATGTAAGTCGGTCATAAGATCATACACTTAGCTATATCAATAAATGGAGTATTATTCTATTATCGTTGAGTATGATAAATGTACCGATGTTGAGCTGTGTGCACTAGCGTTGATCCTGGGACTAGTGCGGTAAACACAGTGGGTTCGAATCGGTGGATTCGGGTCCTTACAAGTATGCCACAGAGCAGGTAGTACTGGAGGGTCGACCATACAACCTCGAGTCTTACGTCGCCAACTTGGAGTGGTACGTGCCTCCTACCAGAGCACGACTTACTGCGACACCTCCTGAAAGGCCTGAGGAGGTCACCGACGTCGAGCTGTTGGCCCTCGACCACCATGTACACCGCGCAACACAGTAAGATGAAGTGGTACGAACATACATTATATCTCAATTCACATTTATATTACTAATCATGTTTTCTTGCAGTACGATCGTGCGAGCCGTATCTTCGAGGAAAATTCCAGTGCAATACGGGATGAGGCCCAGCGCTCGAAGTCTAGCCTAGTTGGGATTCTACGGTCTATCATGGACGAGTCTAAGGGCATCATGAAGGCATTGACATGCGGCCGTCACAGTGATGTTGCCATACGGTGTGGTGAACGAGGTGCTCGTCCTTCATCTCCCAGGCCGTCACACCCCGGCATAGGCGGAAGACGATCGAGCGTTGCACGTTCGTCTTCCTCGCAGCATGGCCGTCAGGATACGCAGGTACAACACTTACATTTTGCTGTCATACTTCGAAGTACTCTCCCGAAATGAACTATTTGGTAATGCCATATCCTTTTACAGCACGAGCGTAGAGATCAATCTCTCCTGCCTTCATCGTCTAGGCCCGACTGAGACTTGCCCGAGTCCTCACGGGCACATTTACCACAAGATTTCGGCTTCAGTCAGCCTTATAACCCGCAAGCCTTCCACAATTTCGATGTAGGCACGTCCTATACACAGGAGCCACATGAGGTACATTACCTTTGATTGGAGTTATTACCTGCTAGTGAACATACCTTTCTCTGAGGTAACTAACATTTTCGTTCGTATCACGTCATTTTGCAGAATTCACGCAGGGATCAAATACTCCTTGCACCGTCGACAGTTTCTGAGGTGCATACACCCACTGACGTGGACACCCCCGATCAGTACGTGGCATCAGGTAGTACTTATTTGAGTGGATTTGCACCAGAACGCTTACCGTAGCACCCACCTCCACATACTTGGTTGGCTCTAGGGCAGGTATGTATGTGCAGTTCAAGTTGTTCCTCACGCGACGCCTTGGTAACAATATGTGTGCGCAGGTTTCTCAGGACGAGTCCTCCCAGTGGGCAGCGCAGTCTACAACCCCGCAGGGATCATCGGTAAGTATTTCATATAATTTAAATTCACTCACTTTTAGGATCTTTTACTAACAGTGCATTCCGATGCAGTTTCCCCTATAAGATCAAGGATGTCGACTAGAGGGGGGTGAATAGGCGGCTTTTAAAAATTCTTCTCACTAAATACACGCTCTATTGATCTCTATGTCAAAACCTAAATAATAATCAATGCGGAAATGATAAACTGAAGTTTTGACAAATTAAAGCCTAAATTAACTAGGCTCACTAAGTGCACTAGCTAATTATGTCTCTACTCAAGAATATATAATTCTGAAGGACCATGTGGAGGTCCATCCATGTTTGTGATGAGTATTTGACTTTATTTGAGCAAGGTGTGCTCAAGTTTGAGTTTGATTTGGATTGATTTTCAAAATGAAGCAATTTGAGTTGTCTCTGCCAGAGTGGCGATCTGGTCGTATGGGCCGGTAGTGATGAGTTGGATGGTTTATTGCACATATTTGTGGGCATTGATATGTGAGGAGTTTCCTTGTCTTTGATGGTTGCGAGGCGACGGTGCTAGGTCATGGTGAGGCGAAGGATGGCCGGGACTAGGCGAGGCGTCGGAGGTCGACGGTTGGGAGATCGCGGAAGATGATCGGAGACGGAGTCCGGCAAGTCAAGAAGACAAGGAAATGAGATGATGCTATCTAGATGCCGCGTGGATCAATGAGGACCGTCGGATTGAGGTCTAGTTGATAGGTTAGCGGGTCTAGGTAGTGTGCTTTGAAAACCGTGCAAGAAAACCCGGTATGTGTGTGGGTTTTGGGTTAGCCCTTGCATGGCTGTGTGTGTGGGTTAATCCTAGCCCTTAGATGAGTGCTCTAGGGTTGAGGGACTCATCCAAGGGTGGTAGGTGGCCCAAGAGTAGTATAAATAGGGGTGGAGGGTAGCCTCCTTCCCTTGAAGGTGTTGAGGTTTTTGATGCTCATTTGAGCTTTGCCCACATGAATGTGAGGCTTTGTAACCTCCCTTCCAGAAATGAAAGTTTTATTCATCCACCTCTGAATTTATTTTAGCATTTACATTATGTCTTTACTTTACATAATTTAAATTCAGCATTTACTTTCCGCAATTACATTCCATAATTTACTTTCAAGTAATTTGGATTTGCCTCCCCTCCTTCTAAATGCTGCTGTTCTTGGATGTTTTGAGTGTGTTCATATGGTTTTACATCTCTTTGCACTCTTGGATTGAGTAGAGAACATCTTTTCTTTCAAGTTCCAACTTTGTTCTGAACTTGTTCTTCGCGCAGCAGTCAGTGTTTGATTTTTGTAAAAATATAGAAAAATCCTTTTGAGTGATTCTTGTTGGAGGAGGTGCGGGACTCTGATATCCGCTTGCAGAAAAATTTTGGAGTTCACTTGTTGTACCGTTTGGGCGCCATGAGGTGAAAACTGAGCCCCAAACGTTCTGCTCGAAGTTCTTGACCAGACTGTGTTCTTCGATTTTTCGTGTTTTTTTGTAAGGCTTTTTGAGGAGAAATTTGGTGGAGTTCTTCAAGACTCTGATGCTCACAGGAGAAAAATTCTCAAAATTTTGTGAGCTACAGAAACCCACCAACCTCCTGTGCAAATTGAGGACAAGTTCTGGGAATTCTGCTTTTGCTTTTCTGAAAGTGACTTTTGTGATTTGAATTGATGTCCTTTCTAAAAGCAAGAGTTTGAATTGATTCCTCTTTATCTTGGACACTAGACAACCAGGATTGTGACTCAAAAATCCCCACATATTTTATGGTACTTATCCATGCAAGCTTGGGGTACACATAGTTGTCTAGTTTTTCGGGTTTTTCACAATTCCTTTTAAACGATCTTGTCGAGGTTTTTGTTGGAGTATTTTGGGGGAATTTTTATTTGCGACCATTCACCCCCCCTCTGTTCGCCATTTCGGTCCTTCAAATTCTAAATACAATCAAGCAATTTAATTCTAGGAATGTAAATTGCAATAATGTAAATAGAGAATTGAAAAAGAAAACACAAAGAGATACACCGATGTTTTACCGTGGTGTTCGGAGACTTGCTGGTCTCCCCTAATCCACGTTGAGGCTAGCCCAAACCTCTTTGGACCGGTTCCACGAATTGAGCATGCGCCTCGATTCCACTAGTGGTAGCTCTTTCCCCCTCCGGGTAGGCGAGCTCTGACCTTCACAACTTTGCCGGGCCTTCTCACAATCTCCTTGAGAAGGTCACCACGCACGACGCCTCCACACGCCGTATAGGTGTTGGCAAACAACAAGAGTAACAAGTCAAGCCTCTTGCTTGATCCTCACCAAGTGCAACACATGCACAAGGATACTCAATCCTTCTCTAGATGCAACACATGCAACTAGAGGCTTCTCTCCTTGCTCACAAAGTTCAAGACATGCACAATGTAGAGGAGAGGCTCACACTAGCTCAAGAGAAAGCAAATCAACACCAAAGAGATTCTATACAAGAAACTCTAAATCAAATTCATCTCAAATCACTCAAATGTGGCTCTATGAGCTCTTGGGGTTTGCTCTCACAAGAATACTTCAAATGGGTGCTAGAGCAGCAACAAAACCCTCCTTGCTCGGCCTCTTTTATAGCCCCTTAAGAAAACTAGCCGTTGGAGGGTAGAATGGGGTAAAAACGCAGCAAACCTGGTGCTACTGCCCTACTAGGGCCAGTAGCACCGGCCTCTAGGCCAACGATCACTTTCGTGCATTAAAAACACCAAAAACTAGCCGTTGCTACAGTACCTAGGTGCTACCGCCCATCTAGGACCGGTAGCACCGCCATTTCATCGAAAAAACACTTCTCTAGAGTTTTTACACCGCCTCTGGGCCAGTAGTACCGCCCCGAGCGGTGCTACCGCTTATCTAGGGCCGGTAGCACTGCCTTAGCGGTGTACCGCCCATGTAGGAGCGGTGCTACCTCTCTTCCAGCCACTAAAACGCTCATAACTTTTTACTCCGAACTCCGATTTAGGTGATTTTTGATTCTATGCGAAGCTTATCATGAGGGATACAATATCCACCCATTTTCAAGATTTAAGAAACCATAGATATTTTTAAATATCACAAAAATAAACACTCTAATGTAGTCACTCAAGTGCAAAATCTGATTTTCTCGAAATCCCTCACATGGACTTGATCAAGAGCGTGACTACAAGCTAGAGAGAGTCAATAAGATCAAATCTTATGCCATTTGGTGATCAACTCATGATCAAAACAATTTGCAAATAAACCGAGAACCTATGAGATCAATCCTCTAGCCATGTAAGGATCAACACATGATCCCGACATTTTGCAAAACACATGTGCAAATGCCAACACATACTCTAGGATCAAAACCATAACCTCTAGATTATTTGCAAAACACATTTACAAATAGAAAAATCATAAACTTTACTTAGCCTTGTGATGATCAACACATGATCAAATCACAAGCTAAAACACCGATGCATGAGCTCTCACCTTTTGCATCACATGCAAAACTTAACTCCATACAAAAATCACATAAACAAAATTATATGAGCTATCTCCCTTTTGCAATACATGCAAATCTATAGCTCCATGCAAAAACTAAATCGATTTAAGATTCAATAAGAAGCGAGCATGAGCTCTCTTATTTGCAACACATGCAAATACTTAGCTCATGCAAGAACCAAACAGAGAGTGAGCTAGAGTGAACCGGATTGAGTTCATCAACATATAATGAAGCTCAAACTATAAGACTAGACCCCTCTTAATAGTACGGCAACCTATACTAGCAACCCGATCTCCCAACCAAACATTGAGACCGGTAAAAGACTAGGAACACATCCTTAGCCCTAGCTAGTTATACCTTTACCTCTAGCACATCCACTTGGAGCTTTTATGATTTCCATCTTCTCTCCAAGTCGGGATCTTCGTCTTGTTCATCAACACATGATAAACTCCCCTTGTCTTAGCTTCAGGATCCTCTCTTGATACTCATCAACACATGATGACATCCTTGTCCCGTTTATCCATCTCAACCTTGCACTTAACCTATTTCAAACTTATTGAAAGTGTTAGTCCAAAATACATGGTTGTTGTCGGGACCCGATTCTGAGAATCTGCACCCTCTGTGTATTCTGTGCTAGTCCAGGATCATACTAGCACACACATTCTTTACAGGGTTGAACATCACAGACATTCACAACGATACCAAAATAAATAGAACAAACATTTATATAAACTGAGTTGTACGACCTTATGGTCTCCTTACATAAGATCAGCCACGCAGGGCTTACATTATCAGAGTAATTAAAAGATAACAACGGAAAGCAAATAAACTTCGTGAAAGCCTTCATTTTGCCACAAGCAACCGACTGGGCTTGCCCCCTAATTGTCCGGATCTTCAATGAACTCCTCCTCCCAAACTGGCGTAGACTCCTCCACTGATGTTGGGTCGATAGGCAAGGAGGGGTGAGTACACAAGGCACTCAACAAGTAATGCACAATATGCATGGCTATTACTATATGCAAGACTTATTCCAAAGAATTGGCTTACTTGGCTCATTTGCATCAAACAGTATTTTTTTAAATTAACAATTTATTTAGATTAAAAGCAGTGAAACAGTTAATAATAGTACTAAGTTATTTAAACAAACTTGGCACACAGCCTTAATAATTCATTTTCACACTGGCACACAGCCACCCATCCCATATTTTATTTTTGAAGATCTAACCCTTGACTGTAATCCCCGAGCAATGTCCAATACCACGGACACGGGTATTCAAATAGATTTGACACTCTGCAGAGGTTGTACACTTTACCCACAAGATACAGCCGCTCACCACACAGGTGATTGTCCGCAACAAAGCCTTTCAGGAACCTCTACCTTAACCAATTAACCTCTCCGGTATTGCCTTCACTATCACTTCCCTCACACAGAGCCGAAGTATAGGACGGGCCAACACTGTTGAATGGGCACCAAGCCGTAGCACAGGTACGCTCCCCCACACAGATACACCCCCGTGTACTGTCACCCCGAGGTTTCAGAGGAAAGATATCAGAACCCCAATCAACTAGGTTTGTCCCATACCAGACATGTGGTTGTATGGGTGACTCAGTTCAAAGACTTGCAAGGTGAAGTCCTTAGCTGACCAAGGCAAGACTTTCATCACTCAACATTGGCACACAGCCCAATGTGGCACACAGACTCACATCACTCATTAGCCCATTGCCACACAGGCCCACCTGGCACAAAGCCACTTGCCCCAGTCTAAATCATTTCCTACCTGGTTGATTATTGTGCAACACATGTCAGCAATAACTCAACATCAGTACGGAACCACACAGGTCTCCGTACCTCAATTTCATCACGTGGCATCACCACACCATTTTCAAATACATTCCATACGTCATTAATCAGCATTGTTGCATTTTCCAGAAAATCTTCGATGACTCGTTGCAAGGCTAAGCATCTATTCACGGTCTAGACTCCCGTGTTGGCATCATATTAACATCCAACGAGTACAAGCAATCCTAGGGTGACAATGATTTCAGGGCATACAAATAGTAATTTCAAGGTGGTAAAAACAGTATGGGTTGATTAGCTAGTTTACCCAAATTCATTTAAGTTCATTTTTAATTAACTTAGCATGCATAATTTCAAAACAACATACATTTAAAAACTGGGATCAAAATGGTCAAAGCATCACTTGCCTTCAAAGAGTTGCTGGTCATGATCCAAAGCTTGATCTTGGGCGACGAACTCTTCCTCGAAACTTTCCGGTGGATTTGCGTCTATGCGTACAAAAATTATATATGCAATAAATAACCAAAACCGTAGACTATATAACCTCAAAAATTCAATTAAAATTCATCATTAAAAGGAGCACAATTTTAGAAATTTTTAGAGACTGGAATCACCTCGATCGGAGTTAAAATGCAAAAGTTATAGCCTTTGAAAGTTGTAAATAAAATATGAATCAGAAAATAGAAAATCCCGAATTAAATTATTTATTTTTCTATTGAAAACTCGATTTATTGCGTCAGCGTGACGTCAGCTGACACGTGGCGCTTCCTGGCTCTACCACGTCGCCTCGGTCCATGGACTGGGTCCACGGCCCAGCCTGGTCCACGGGGGACTTGGTCCACAGAACAGTGCGCCTGGGCCCCCACTAGCTGACGTCAGCACTGACGTCACCTGACTAGCCTTGAGATTCGTGCATGAACACGTGGCGCAGTCATGGCCATCAAGGATCAACGGCCAGATCTCACTCGCTGCACTGAGGCGCGTCGGAATCCGCGCGACACGCGTTGGCCATCGAGCGGGCCTTCGGATCCAACGGACAGCGCACGCGCCGACACGGCGACGCTTCGGCTTACACGAAGACACGTGGTGAAATATCGATGGCTCGTTTGAAATCAACGGCCGAGATTTGGTCGCGCCTCGGTCAACTTGCACACGCGTCTGCACATGATTCGGCGGGGGGGCGGCGACATCCCAGCAGCACGTTCAAATCTGAACGGTGCGGATTTACGCAACACAGCTCAAACCCACAAACACCACACAGATCTAATCCAACGGCCCAAGGTACCCGAGCGGTTAACTGTTCACCCTAGTGACGTGGCATCATCTCAAGCGTTCAGAAACGATCCAACAGCTCAGATCGCATCTAACACAAGAACCTAAGATCTAATCTCTGACGTCCATACTAGATCTAACGGTCACGATTAACGCTAGGATTTAAAACAGAAGGGGAAAGACGTGGACGAACCAGAAGCGTGCGATGCGGATCGAATGGTCGATGGGGTTCAGCGATGGCGCAGAAGAGAAGGCTGCCGGAGCTGAGGAAGACGACGCGGTTAGCGGCGCTAGAGGGCGATTCTGGCGAGAAGAACTGACGAGATTGACGCGTCTTGGCATGGCGAACTCAACGGAGACCTTGGGGATGGCGGAACCTCAACGGACGGCGAGCAAAGGGCAAAGGTCTGCGGCGAAGACTTCGGCGAGCTCTTGAGGGCAAACGGCGGCGGCTCGGGAGGCGTGCGAGGAGTCAAAAGATGCAGCGAGAAGAGCTCTGCCAGACATGCTAACCGGTGCACTTAAAGGAGCCTCGACGTGCGCGCAAACACCGGCGAAACGAGAGGAAACGCTCGGCGGCGTTAACTCCGGTGATTACGCGGGCGAAGGGACGTGGCTCCATCACGGGCGTCCGCGTGGACTCGATCGGATGGCACACGGGCGCGGGCGACGCGGCGCAACGACAACCGTTCGATCAAGATCGGACGGCGCGATTCTAGGGTTTCGGCGAACTGGGCTGGGCTGGCCTAGTACTATTCATCGTGTTTTTAAAAATATTTTTGATTTAAAATAAATCAGATAAATAAACAAAGACAAAATAAATAGCAAAATACTCGAAAAAATTCTAGAAAAATTCTTGAAAATATTTTGAGACATTGTGAACTAAAATAAAATATTTCCAATAAAACTTGGCATAAAATTTTATTTTATTTTAATTGACTTCAAGAATGACCATATTTGAATAAATCAAAATAAATTCCAATAAATTTCTAGAAATTCTCAAAAATCAAAATAACTCCAAAATTTAAAATATAGCAAATTTTAGGGTGTTACCGTTGTCTCAATCATCATTGCACTCCATTAACACATAATGGATGCTCCCAAGATCTTTTGATCTTTTCCTTTGATGATTGACCACAACCCGAAGACAAGTGATTGAAAGATTAATTATGTCTTGAGTATACTATTGCAACTAATGCTTCATATACTCAAGAACTTTCGATTGCCCTAGGACCAACAAAGTGAACCATCAACACATGACTAGTTCTTTGTTGATTGAATGACAACCGAACACAATTTAAATTATATTTAAATTGTCATGAGTATATATTAACTACACAAGTTTCATATATTCAATTCGATGGAATCTAAAAGTAATGATCCAATTTATATGGAGTGGTGGAAAGGGATCAATACTCTTAAGACCATTAATTATAGAATAAACTCCGTTAGATGTGTGCATGCAAATAATTTGAACTTGAATCAATATGCACATATTCAATTTTTGATTGCTTTGGAGTTTATCCTATATTGCTATGAGTATACTACAACTACACAAGTTAAATATACTTCAAGGGGTTGTTTCAAAGTAATCATCCTTGATATAGAAAGATGAATTAGATCAATACTCTGAAACTTCAAGATTTAAGCACGAACTCCCCCTAAATGTGTGCATTCATGTATATATGGAGTTGAAATATTAATGCACATCTTGAGGTCTAAATAACGGTAGAGTTCATCATTTAACTTGAATCCAAAATATGCATTAAGATATCATAAAATGAATACGAGTGCATACCTTGGGTTTTCCATTTTTCAATGAGATGAGACTAATCAAAGATATACTCAATAGAAGAGTTAGTCTCATATTTGAACTTATCAATATGATTATGAATATTATATCCAAAGAATGCAACAAGATATGATAATATGAACTCGAATGCATACCTTTGATATTTCCATCTTTTTATCCAAAAGAGACTAATGAGAGTTAGGCTCAACAAAATAGTTAGTCTTATAAAAGATTTGTTATTAATTAACAATTGAGACTAATCAATGTTATGATTATCAAATGAGTTAGTCTCAATACTAGATTTGTCATTAACACCAAAACCAACTTAATGGAGCTTTGAACTTTCACCCCCATGGGTGGCCGACATGTTGGGTGTATTGGGTCCCAGCTAGCTTGACGACGCCCCTCGCGTGACAGAAGAGACACACTACGACTTTCAAAGCACGACGCACGAGCCTGACCGGTTCACGTTCCCGGAAGACCAACTCCGCCGTCCACAAAGGCGGCGACCAGATCAGAATTGATGCTACAAAGCAATGACCGGTTGTATTGATGTACTGCAGTGCGTATGTGTAATTGATGTATGCCTGCGGCCCATTCATACTAGATTAAGAATGATAATCCACATTACTATGTCCATGTGGTGTGTTGCTTTCATAACATATGATCTTTTGCTTTCTCACATTGGCCTGACAAAGACGATTGTCCATGATGGTTACACAACTGCCTCCATAAATAGGCCTCCACGCCAGCTCTGCTTCCTCATTTCCTCATCCTCATCCCATTCCTTCCTTACAAAGGCTATGTCTCAAACGGCGAGCTCAAGAAATCGAAGGGCTCGTGCTCTTGCCACTGTAAGGCAGCTCGATTGTCCTAACTACCATGTGCAAGCTAACATGTTCTACGCCAACACGGAGGGAAATAACGGCCGAGTGTTCTACAAATGCCCTTTTTCTCAGTAAGTGACTAGTTAGTTTGATTCTTCTTGTACTGGTGATTTCTTTAATGTTAGAGTTGTCTACTTGTTCCGAGCGATCTTATTTCTTTTCACTTTCTCAACGCATCTTCACCTCGTCACATAGTCTGGAGGATGCCAATATTTCCAATGGGCGGACACCATAGACACCTTGATGGAGCGTCCTGCAAGCACAGGACCACAGAGACTTCAGGCTGCTTTAGAGCAGAGGCTCGACCCTATGCTCGAGCATAAGCTAAACGTGCTAGTGTTCAAGATGGAGCGCATTTGAGATCATGTCAAGTGGTTGGAGAAGATTCTGTGTGTATCTATCCTTGTTGTATTGTACGCAACACTTGCGAAGTAGATTGTTTCCTGTAGTGGACACAAACTTGGTCATAGATACCGTTCGAAGTGGTGTAAGAATGATGTACCTTAAGTACTATTTCAATATCGTATTTCGATTTGTTAACTTATTTACTTTTATTATATGATCTTTTCCTTTGTTAACTTATATATTCTTTTATTACCTCCCACAGTAAACATCATGGTTACATAATGCTTTTCGACAGCCTGTAAAATATCGTGTCTAAATGCAAAATAGTGAGGGAATAGCTCAGAAACATTCTCTGATATATATATTACTATAATCTGGAAAAATATTTTATTTATAACCTGCTTTGCATATTGATTTTGTCACAACAAATACCCTAAATGACCACAAACTGCACAGATTTGATAACACTTAAGTCTTTTCGGTGGGGGGTAAAACAACTCGTCTAAACACAAAATTTGGGGGAATTGGTCCAGAAATATACTTCAATATATAGACACCCAAATTATAGAAAAATATCCAAATTAAAACTTGCTTATCATACATAATATGTTAGCACGAACACCCTAAATGATAATGTTACTGGAGCCGTATTATATGAAAATGAGTTTGGAAGTCTTTAATTGAAGTATCCGTAATGAAAAAATCACCACATAACCATGTAGTAACAGCCAATAACTTAAAATTTCAGATCCAACATGTAGAAACTACTGCCATGCATGAACGATGCTTGTTGCTTTCCGAGACGGAATTGACAACTCCCGTGCACCAGCTTTATCAGGCCGATTAGACAACTCACGGGTGTGATGCTTTGTTAGACCGAGTAGACAAGTCATAAGTAGCAGCTTTGTCAAGCCGAGTAAATAAGTCATAGGTACGATGCCTTCGTATCCCGTTCTTTGTGCAGGTTCCTCTTCTTAGGACCATAGATGCTGGAGACTCACTGCCTACTTTTAACTCTGAAGTGACCCCTTAATGCACAGCACGTCTGTCGATACTGATACCTTCCATGCATGACTGCATTTTCAGCCTGACTTGACTACACACTCCAGGGTTTTGCTGTCCGTCTGCACATTTCAACCTTACCTTCCAACACTTAGTCCATACACCACCCCTTCGAGTCTACAAAAGACCAAACCGTAGGCACACATACACAACTCCCACTCCAACTTCATCATGGCTAGACATCTAGCACAGGATTCTCGTGGACACCTGATATGAGCAGCTTGGCCCTTCATTACATGTTGAAGGTTATGCATAATGAGAAGGATGATCCGTTTAAGGAGGAGAACCTAAGTATAGTGGTGTCCAAATTGCAAGAGTGGCGTCCGACATTATCGAGGCATAACGTGACAACCTCTGGCCTGAACCTTGTGACCTCCGACGACCTCAAGGCGCACTTGCAAGGGTGGCATCAAAGGTATTTTAGGGTGTGCGAACTAGCCGACAACCCTTCTGCTACAGGTATCTCTACGAGACTTTACAGGGTAATGATGCTGCCCGATCAGTATGCAGAGTATATTAAGGTTAGTTATTTCTTATTTGTTCACCCTACTAATCTTTTTACCATTACCTACAAATTCAATAATTCGTATGCTCGTCTTGTGTCTAGTCATTCCCGGAGGATACAGATTTGCTGAACAAAGATATCCCAGAATTCTTTGCGATGTATATGCTCTTCGGCAGGGGTGTGATGCCTGGTTCGCGCAGAAGACGTAGAAGAGGATCTAACTTGAGGGGTAGAGGTCGACCCAGTACTGTTGTAGCAGCAAGTTCAAGAGAACGTTCACCCCCCACCAGAGGGGGGCTTGCTCCTAACTATGCAAATGACGATGACGATGATAACGACAATTTCGTATCACCTAGACCTCGACGTTCAAGCACTACCACAATAGCCCGTTCAAGCACTACTACAACAAGCCATTCAAGAAACAATGCAAGAGGACCTTCGACCAGCAATGCAGGAGGGCTAGCTCACAGCCATACAAATGACGATGATGATGACGATTTCATGCTACCTATACCACGAACCTTGCGTCCACGGAGTCCTCCAAATCCTGACGATGATATTCCATCAAGCCCTCTCAGGTATTCATACGTAGTACCCATCAGCCACCAATATACAATTATACTTGTTTTGACCGTCTATTCCGATGACCATGGCCATAGATGTATGGTTTTGTGACTTAGTCCTTCACCAAAGGTATGTTTCTATGAAATATGTTGTATCCCGGTTTTATGAATTCTGTAACGCCTGTATGTACCTATATTTTATGAGGACGTTAAAAAACTGTCAGAATTTTGTAACTTACTGCAGCTTGATCATCATATGAAAATAGCATAGAAGCATTAATGATACATCACGAACACCCAAAAAAAATTTCAAACTTTTATAAAGTGCTTTGTACCATTTTCATTTAGTTGATTTTTGCCGGTATGGCTTTAATAAGGATAGTAGCTCTGTATGAATTTTAATAAACTCATACAGCTTGTTCATCATCAGAAAATTTTATGGGAATATTAATGATGCATCATAACCATAGACAAAAAATTTCAAATTTTTCTAAAATGGTTTGTTTCATTTTTCGTTCAGTTAAAGTTTATTTGTCAGCGTTTCATCAAGACAGTTTAATGTTCAAAATTTTAAAAATTACTCATATGTGATAATCTTCTGAAATTTTTATAGATATATCATTGATGTGTCAAGAACCTCCACAAAAAATTTGGAAATTTTTCAACTTTCATGGAGTCTTACATATTTTTTCCCCACTTGCGTCACCTTGCACCCCTACCCCCACCCCCCTCGTCCCCCGCCCGGACTTCCAACGGTTCCAAACCGCTGGAACTGCAAAAAAAATTTAAAAATTAAACCGCGGACGGGAATCACGATAAAAAATAAAAAAATATCTAACTGATCCGATCCGTGGGAAAATGAATAAAATAAAATCCCGCAATCTGAGTCCGCTCGAATTTACTGTTCACAAGCCATTTTTACAATTTCGTCGGATCAACGGCTAATCTCGAGAAAATTACGAGCCGTCGAGCTAGAACAACAGTAAAAAGAACTCAAAAAAACAGGGCATGTCGAATGGTGCTACTTTACCGTGTATATGGGCACGCAGCACGAAAAGGCCAGGCTGGCTTCGGACGGTCTGACGTAACCTGTCAGTCTTAACTCAGATCACCAGCTGATGCGAGGATTAAAAGTAAATAAGACTCGCTCGCCTGCTTGGGCAACGCATTTAAAACATTCGGTGGCACAGTTGCGCTGCTGCTCCCTCCTTTTTGACTCTTGCCCACACAAACTTACGCTCTCTTCCTATAATGCCCTCGAGTCTCGCCCTTTAAATTCCCACTACTCCCTCCACGTTCACGAATCACACCCCATGTGCTCATGCTCGCACAAACACAATCTCACAGACACCTAGCTAGACACGTCCGATCGGCTCGTCACCTCACGTCAAGCTCCTCAAGATGGTCTACCAACTCGTCGTGAACAACTTCCTCGCCGTCGTCGCGGTGGCCGTCTTTGCCGCCGCGCTCCAGAGGGAGTGGCAAGTCGGCCCCGACGATCTCGTCGGAGGGCTGCGCACCTTGCCGCTGGTCCACGTCCTCTTGGTGGTGATGCTGGCGGCGGCCGTGGCCAAGCTGCGGCGCATGCGCAGGCCCCGGGAGGTGTATCTCGTTGAGTACGGCTGCTTCCGCCCCAAGCCCTGCTTCCGCGCGCCGTTCGCCACGTGCCTCGAGCACGCGCACCTCATGCCGTACCTTGTGGACGAGGAGAGCGTCGCCTTCGCGATGCGGCTGCTTGAGCGGTCCGGGCTCGGCGAGGAGACCTGCGTGCCGGAGGCATACCACTACATGCCCCCGGACCGCAGCCTCGAGGCGTCCCGCGAGGAGACCGAGCTGGTCATCTTCTCCGCCGTGGACGACGTGTTCGCCAAGACCGCCGCCAAGCCAGCCGACATCGACGTGCTCATCGTCAACTGCAGCATCTTCACGCCGACGCCGGTGTTCGCCGACATGGTAGTCAACAGGTACAAGCTCCGCGCCGACGTGCAAAACGTAAACCTGTCCGGGATGGGCTGCAGCGCCGGGCTCGTCTCCGTCGGCCTCGCCAAGAACCTCCTCCAGGTGGCGCCCCCGAGCACGCACGTTCTGATCGTGTCCACGGAGATCCTCTCGTCTCAGTACTACGTCGGCACCGAGCGCGCGATGCTGCTGCCCAACTGCCTCTTCCGCATGGGCGCTGCCGCCATGATACTCTCCAACTCCCCAGAGCGAGCGCGATACCGGCTCGGCCGCGTTGTGCGCACTGTCACCGCCGCGCGGGACACGGACTACCGGTGCGTGTTCCAGGAGGAGGACGACAAGGGCAACACGGGCATCCGCCTCTCCAAGGACCTCGCCACCACCGCCGGCCACGCGCTGAAGAGCAACATCGCCGCCTTCGGCCCCCTCGTCCTGCCGGCCTCAGAGCAGCTTCTCGTCGCGCTGTCCTTCCTCAAGCGGAAGCTGCTGAGCGGGCGCGCCAAGGTGAGGCTTTACCGCCCAGACTTCCGCACGGCTTTCGAGCACTTCTGCATCCATGCGGGCGGCCGCGGCGTGATCGACGAGGTGCAACACGGCCTCGGCCTCTCCGACGACGACGTGGAGGCCTCGCGGATGACGCTGCACCGGTTCGGGAACACGTCGAGCAGCTCGGTGCTGTACGAGCTGGCGTACATCGAGGCCAAAGGTAAGATGAAGAAGGGAGACCGCGTGTGGATGATCTCCTTCGGCGCCGGGTTCGACTGCAACAGCGTCGGTTGGGAGTGCATCAAGCCGGCCAGCGACGCTGACGGCCCGTGGGCGGAGTGCATCGACCGCTACCCGGTGCAGCTCCCCGAAGTCGTCAAAGACATCTAAGGGGGAGAGCATGAGCATGCAGCATGCAGGCAAACGTATATATGTACGGATGTACGTAGTATATACGTATATAATTTGGCACATGTCGAAGGGTTCAAGGGATCCTTCAAAACATTTATAGCTGGATGGACCTTGATAGGCTGAGTACAGGCCTTCGTTGATTTAGTGAATTGGTGCATGCGTCTCGCCGTTGTACACTAGCAATTAAGTGCTGTTAGGTCGGAAACAGCAATATAATTGGTCATGTTGTGACTGTGATCTCATAAAACGAAAGATATTAGTTGCAAATAATGTTATGATTGCCCAATGTGGTAAACAATGATTGTGTTAATGGAAACTCTAATGAATAAATGGTCGTCATTAGTAGTAGTATCGATCTTTCAACTAGTATTAGCTAACTACTAGTGGTATACTTTTGTTCCTTTTTACATGACGTTTTTATTTTTTTATGATTTTTTTTGTTGGGTACAAGAACACACACAATACACACTCACACATATGCACACACATACGTGTGCCTCCTATACATGCTCGGAAATTTTTTGTGATCTTTGATATATGAATTTGACCTTTGCTTTTTTTATATACTTTAAATTAAGATTTACTAATAAAATAATATTATTATGAAAGTATTTATAGCAATAAATCTAGTGATATTATATTCCTATAGATAATCTAAATAATTTTACTTTTAAAGTTTGACTATGTGAATATTTTAGGATGCAAGGTAAATGAAGGACCGAGAAGGCGATTAGGGGGTGAATAGGGGCTAAATAAAATTTCCCTCTCAAAATTCAATTTACTTCTTTGGCTAAAAGAGCAGATCGGATGAACTAGTCAGATCAGTAGCTCGTCGGGTGAACAGTAAAACAACACTAGTCGGGTGAATAGTAGACTGCACCTAGTCGGATGAACAATACCAAAGACCACTAAAAACAGCACTGACCAGATGAACAATACTGGTGAATAATAAAAACAGTAACTAGTCGTGTGAACAGTAAATCTACAACTTGTTGAATGAGTAGTAAAAGTAGCACCTGGTCGGGTGAACAGTGCTCAGGATGGATAGTGTTCGGTGAATGGTGCTCGATGAATAGTGGTTAGGTGAATAGTAAACCGCATGATCTCAAAACCAAGAATCGATATAAATTTTGACCGGCTAATCTAGAACCCGTGAAATTTTGTATATACCTTCCTAAGGATGTCAGGAACCAATTCCAACCTTCAATCAGATTGATGTCAAAGTTCCAACCTTTTATCAATCTAATGAAGATTGCACCAAAAACGGGTAGAAATCCACAACCTATACTCTGAGCTTGCTGTTAGGGATTTGGTGATCTCCCACATGTCACAACAAGCAAGAACTCTAAAGGCACACCCTTCAAATGAGCAAGAAAAGATTTACTAGTTTCTTGAGAGGAATCATAGTGGTCTTGTTCAAAGCTTGCCTAGATGATTGGGTTATGATCTGCAGAAGATTAATCCATCAATCATTCATCCTTGGCAGCACAAGATCACGAGAGAAAGAAACCATTGAGAGATCAAAGACTCAAAAGGAAGGGAGACCAAATACTTGAGCAAAAGTAAGTTCTAGTGGATCTTGTTGGGTTAGAGCTTATTCTAGATGAACTACTTAACCTCTTATGCGTCCTAGATCTAGAAGTTTACAAAAAAGTAGAAGGATGTGAACCAATGCTCAAGTTGCATAAATGAACCAAGCAAAAATGCAAGAATAGAAATAAATTTTCAGACATAGATGTATTTGGATCTTGCATTGTTTAGAGATGGATGGTTACAAAGCCACACTTCTATGTGGGCAAAGCTGAACAGAGCACAAAAAAACCAAAAAAACCCATCTCTAAGACTTGGTTCTAACATTGGTTCCAAATAGAGTACTGGAGGCATCCCTCCACCCCCTATTTATAGCACAACTGAGTCAATCTCCACCCTTGGATGACTTCTTTCTCCCATAAGGAACCTCATCAAGGGCTGAGATTAACTCACTCACTCATACATGGGCTAACCCGAAACCTAACAACATAACAGGTGTTGACCATACCCTTTAAGACTAACTTAACCTCTACTCCACCCTCTAACCCTTGATCCAACGATGCTTCTTCACTTGAGTAGGGCTTAAGTTAGCATCTCCACCTTCCATTTGGTCCCAATGACTTGCTATCAAGGCTTTCACACTTTCGAATCCTTCGAACCGTCCTTGCTTGCAAATGGGCCCAAGTCATTTTGCGCACCACATGTCCTTGACCACTTCACCATGGCGGCTTGGGCTTCCATGACCGTTCTGAACTTCAACTCCTCCCTAAGCTTAGTCTCGGTCTATGCCGTAGTCTGCCATGTCCATCACCAATGCTCACATTCCGGTTCCTTGCCTTCCCAACTTGCAACCACCTCTTGGCCTCAGTCATCTTCCAGCGTCCCTTGACCATTCTGGACCTCAGACACTACGCCAAAACCTGCAATAGGTGACGGTCTATTTGTGGCGGTTTTTTTCGAACCGCCACAAATATAATTATCAGTGGTGGTTCTATATTGAAAATGATGGGAAGAATATCAGTGGCGGTTCTATATTGAAAATGGCGGGAAGAATATCAGTGGCGGTTCTATCCTCGAACCGCCACTGATAATTCATTATCAGTGGCGGTTCGAGGATAGAACCGCCGCGATAACTAAATACATCATTAGTGGCGGTTGGAGGATAGAACCGCCACTGATAATGTTATCAGCGGCGGTTCTAGTTAACAACTGCCACTGATAATACTGTCTATAAATAGGTGGTCAATAGCAGCACTGGTCTTCTTCCTCCCGAGCGCAAACCAAAAGTACTAATTTTTGGATTTTGTTTTCTCCAATTCTTGTGCTTGTACTTCCTCTAGTTGTTCCTTGGTGAGTTATTTTTTCTCCTCTCTTGATTTATGTTAATCTTGTTGCAAATTAATTTTTAAACCTAGTTTAATTAAGGTTTATATGTAGATGTGATGAAAAGTTTAGATTTTGTTTATTTTTATTGCCTACAATTTTGTAGTTGATGAATTTATTTCCTAGCTAGGTTCATTAGATGATGTTGTGTTCCTTTTATAGATGATGAATTATGATCAAGCATATATTTAATATAAATTGCATTTTAAGTTAATTTGGTAGATGATGAATATATTATCTATCTTCTTTAGATGATAAATAATTAGATTAGTTTTTTAATTACTGTTAATTTGGTTCCATTAGTGTGGACATCTACATCTTGCATATATTAAATTTATTTAATTAAGATTATTGGATATTAATATAAATGAAATTTTAGTTAATTTGGTAGGTGGGTGCTCATCATTTTTAGATGATGAATTTATTATCTAGCTCCTTTATAGGATAAGTATTTAGATTAGTTTTTTAATTACTATTATTTGGTTCCATTAGTGAACGGACATATACATCTTGCATATATTAAATTTGTTTAATTAAGATTAGTGGATATTAATATACATGGATTTTTAGTTAATTTGGTAGGTGGGTGCTCGTCATTTTTAGATGATGAATTTATTATCTAGCTCCTTTAGATAATAAGTAATTAGATTATTTTTTTAATTACTATTAATTTGGTTCCATTAGTTTGGACATATAATATACATCTTGCATATATTAAATTTATTTTTTTAAGATTATTGGATATTAATATACATGAAATTTTAGTTAATTTGGTAGGTGGGTGCTCATCATTTTTAGATGATGAATTTATTATCTAGCTCCTTTATAGGATAAGTATTTAGATTAGTTTTTTAATTACTACTAATTTGGTTCCATTAGTGATCGGACATATACATCTTGCATATATTAAATTTGTTTAATTAAGATTAGTGGATATTAATATACATGAATTTTTAGTTAATTTGGTAGGTGGGTGCTCATCATTTTTAGATGATGAATTTATTATCTAGCTCCTTTAGATGATAAGTAATTAGATTAATTTTTTAATTACTATTAATTTGGTTCCATTAGTGTGGACATATAATATACATCTTGCATATATTAAATTTATTTATTTAAGATTATTGGATATTAATATACATGAAATTTTAGTTAATTTGGTAGGTGGGTGCTCATCATTTTAGATGATGAATTTATTATCTAGCTCCTTTAGATGATAAGTAATTAGATTAGTTTTTAATTACTATTAATTTGGTTCCATTAGTGTGGACATATAATATACATCTTGCATATATTAAATTTGTTTATTTAAGATTATTGGATATTAATATACATGAAATTTTAGTTAATTTGGTAGGTGGGTGCTCATCATTTTTAGATGATGAATTTATTATCTAGCTCCTTTAGATGATAAGTAATTAGATTAGTTTTTTAATCAATTTTTATATGTTAATTAATTTTAGATGGACCGGAAATGGATGTACAATGCGAACCGTTACAGCGGAGATTACATCGACGGGTATCTCGCTTTTCGAGAGCACGAGGAGAACAAGTTGCACAAGAAGACGGAGTACATACATTGTCCATGCATTGATTGCAAGAATGAGAAAATGTTTTGAGACAAAGAGCACATCCACTTGCACTTGATTCGAACGGGTTTTGTACTTGTCTATACACGTTGGAAAAGTCACGGTGAAGAGGAAAACATACATGAAGGTGATAACGTATTGCATGATGGAGAAGGCATTATGGTAGCTGACATCGGTTATGGATCTGATGAGGATAGGTTGGACATTGATGACGATAATAATCTTGCTCACATGTTGCGCGATGCAGAAGGGAACTACACTAGTCAGAGAGAGTTTAATCAATTCAAGGGTTTGTTAGACGACTCGGACACACCTTTGTTCCCGGGTTGCAAGGAGGAATACACAAAGTTGCACACCGTGCTTTCACTTCTAAAATTGAAGGCAAGCAATGGTTGGTCCGATAAGAGTTTCACGGTGCTATTACATCTCTTAGCGGACATGCTTCCAGATGGAAACGTATTGCCGATAACCACTTATTTAGCTAAGAAGGTTGTATGTCCATTGGGATTGGAAGTAGAAAGAATACATGCATGTCCAAACGATTGTATACTCTATCACAAAGAGTATACAGACATGCATGTATGTCTGGTGTGCAAATCATCGCGATACAAGCATAAAGGCCATGACAGCGAGGGCACCGTGGTGAAGAAAGGAGCTCCCGCTAAAGTGGTGTGGTATTTACCAGTAATTCCTCGGTTGAAGCGTTTATTTAGAAACAAAAAGCATGCCCAACTGATGCGATGGCACTCAGAAGAGCGTAAAAAGGATGGAAAGCTGAGACACTCTGCTGATTCTGTCCAGTGGAGAACCATCGATAGGATCTTTAGGATGGACTTCGGGAATGAACCGAGGAATATAAGGTTTGGGTTGAGTATGGATGGAATGAATCCTTTCGGTAACATGAGTAGTATTCATAGCACTTGGCCCGTGACTCTCTGTATCTACAACCTTCCTCCTTGGTTGTGTATGAAACGAAAGTACATTATGATGTCGCTGCTTATCCAAGGGCCGAGACAACCTAGCAATGATATTGATGTATACCTACAACCATTGGTGGAAGATCTTGTGGTACTGTGGAACGAAGGTGTACAGGTATGAGATGAGTACAAGCGAGAGTAGTTCATCCTACGCGCATTGTTGTTTTGCACCATCAATGATTTCCCTGCCCTTGGTAACCTATCCGGTAGTACTGTAAAAGGGGCCAAAGCATGCCCCTAGTGCATGGATGAAACCGCTAGTGTGTGGCTCAATAACTCGGGAAGAACTGTGTACATGCATCACCGTAGGTTCCTTCGCAGGAATCACCCCTACTGCAATATGAAGAAACAATTCGACGGGACAAAAGAGGATGGTATAGCTCCAAGGCCTCGTTGTGGGGAAGAGGTATATGATATGGTTAAGGATATTAATGTCGTACTTGGAAAGGGAGATAGTAATAATAAATCGAGGTCTCGTACTGAGAAGACCACGTGGAAGAAGAGATCGATATTTTGGAACTTGCTCTATTGGAAGGACTTAGAAGTTCGACCTTTGCATAGACGTCATGCACGAGAGAAAATGTATGTGACAGCTTGATTGGTCTTTTTTTGAACATTCCTAGCAAAACTAAGGACGGATCAAGGAGCGAAGGGACACGGAAGATATGAAAATCGAGTGAGCTACATCCTCAAGACAGGGAAAGGGCGACTTTACCTTCCCGACTTGCTACACTCTATCCAAGAAAGAGAGAATGACCTCTGCAAATGCTTGCATGGTGTGAAAGTTCCGTCGGTTACTCGCAAGCATCAAGAAACTAGTCTCGATGAAAGATTTGAAGTTAACTGGCATGAAGTCTCATGATTGTCATGTGACTATGACACAAATGCTTCCTATTGCAATTAGAGCTATTCTGCCTGAAAAGGTCCAAGAGGCAATCATGAGGTTGTGTTTCTTCTTCAAAACGATTTCACAGAAGGTCATCGATCTCATCGGACTTTCTGAACTGCAGAATGATGTGGTCAAGATACTATGCCAGCTAGAGATGTATTTCCCTCCATCATTTTTCGATATAATAGTTCATCTCATTATTCACCTTGTGAATGAGATAAATGTATGTGGCCCCGTATTCTCGCATCGATGTACCGTTCGAAAGGTACATGGGTATCTGAAGAAGTATGTACGCAATCGATCTCGTAGGAGGGTTGCATTGTGGAAGGTTATGCAATTGAGGAGGTTATCGAGTTTTGCGTGGATTACATGGAGGTGGAACCGGTAGGAGTGCTCAGATCTCGCCATGAGGGTAGGCTAGCTGGGAAAGGGACGATTGGAAGGAAATCAACAAATTCTTATGATCATGGATTGTTCGAAAAAGCTCATTTCACAGTCTTGCAACAGTCAGTTGAGGTGTACTCATATATGGACATGCACAAGGATAAGCTACGAGAGGAAAATCGTGGACGATCAGAGGTTTGGGTAACAAAAGAGCATAACCGTTTGTTCAATCATTGGTTAAAAATGCATATGACTGGGAAAGAAACGAGTGTTATGTTGAGGTGGTTGGCAAAAGGGCCATCAGGTACAATCTTCACATGGCAAGGATACGATATAAATGGATATACCTTTTACACGAGATCTCAGGATAGTAAAAGCACTTAACAAAATAGTGGTGTCCGTATAGATGCCTATGACAACACAGGCAGTAAGAAGAGCAGCTTCTATGGGTTCATAGAAGAGATTTGGGAGCTCGACTATTGTATTTTTAAGATCCCGATGTTTCGGTGTCGTTGGGTACAACTCCCAAAGGGTGTCAAGGTGGACAAGTATGGCTATTGTGGACATCGAACATGTCAGATACAGAGACGAACCATTCGTACTTGAGAAGCAAGTAGCACAAGTCTTCTATGTAATCGACCCGGCAGATAAGAAGCGCCATGTAGTTCTTCAGGGAAAAAGAAGGATCGTCGGAGTTGAGAATGTCGTAGATGAGGATGAGTACAACCAGTTTGATGAGTTGCCTCCTTTCGTAGATGGCAACATCAGGCTCGAGGAAGAAACCACTCAGGAAGCTACCTATCATCGCGACGATCATGAAGAAGGGCAAATTGTGAAAGAAAATAATTAGCTATATACGAGTAATGGCAATGTGATGTAAACAATATACATTTGTATAGAGTAATGGAAATGTGGTGTTATGCATTTGTGTGGAGTAATAGAAATGTGGTGGTATTTAATATTGATTAGAATTATATAAGGTCATTAATATATTAGGATTATATAGGGTCATTAATATATTAGGATTATATAGGGTATATTACTATATTAGGATTATATATAGTAATTAATATATTAAGATTATATATGGTAATTAATATATTAGGATTATATAGGGTATATAATATTTATTAGGATTATATAAGGTCATTAATATATTAGGATTATATTGGGTCATTAATATATTAGGATTATATAGGGTATATAATATTTAGCAGGATTATATAGGGTATATAATATTTATTAGGATTATATAGGGTCATTAATATATTAGGATTATATAGGGTCATTAATATATTAGGATTATATATGGTATATTACTGTATTAGAATTTTATATGGTTACAATTATGTTAGGATAATTGTATCAGTGATGGTTCTTTTGAAGAACCGGCACGGATACACTTATCTTGTAAAGAACCGCCACAGATAAGTGTATCAGTGGCGGTTATTATTAAGAACCGCCACAGATAACCCACATATAAAAGTCGATACAGCAGTCACTCTTCTCACCGTTGCCCTAAACCCTAAACTCCCGCCGCTTCACTCTTCTAATCGAGCTCGATGGCGCCACGTGCCGCCGCTTCGCCGCCGACGCGCGCGCCCGCGCCACGCCTAACGCCCTCGGCCGACCGACGCGCGCCGACGCCGACGACGCACCGACTCTGCGCGCCGACGCGCTCGACTCGCGCCGCGCCGCCGCTGGCGCCGCCCCTAACGCCTCCCCGATGCCGCTCGACGCCCGCATGTTCTGTAATCACCCACTTGCCCTGCTCGCTTCACAGCACGATATTGCCAAACCCCTGCCAGACTTTATGTTCTTGTGTTTGATCCTCAAAAATGGATTCTTTAGTATAATACGCTATTATTTGTTAAGAAATGTATGTGTAAGTTTGTGCTAAGTATTCTTCTGTGATTAAATGGTAGGTGGTTTAGAGTCTTTGTGCACTGAGATTGTGATAAGCATTCATGTACTGTCGATTTGGATACTCATTTTCAAAACAGAGAATGCATTTTTTGATGGTATCTCATGCATAGCTTCTGTATCTTGCTAGTAGTTGTGGAGTGCCCTTCTGGAATTTATGTGTATATGGCATCTTATAAAGAAATTTCTTATGGTAGTCATTTTAGTTCTTATGCTTTCATTCAGATGTATTAATATTTTGTTTAGCCAAGGATTTTGGACTGATAACTGTTATCATTTGCAAACTGAGCTAAGTGTGGGCTTGGTTATGTATCACTCCTTTTGAGAACATAATACTAGGAAGTTACTTACAGTTAAAAGTGATATATGGCAAGCCTGAAATCTGAATATTGGATCACTCTATTATTATACTTTGATGTCTCTTTTGACTACTACCTTATTTTACTTCACACCCTGATGTTTAATCATGTATTACTGTTTGTAGATTACTGAATATGCCACTGTCTATCCATTTCCTATGACTTTTATAACTATACTGTGAAACTCTATTCCTGTTTGTGGTTGGGTATACACTTAATGAATGGTTAAAATCATTTATACTTATTAGACGAACCTGTTACTTCATTCTTCGCTTCTACCGTATTTTAGGCCTAGCTAAGAATGCTACGGATCATCTTCCACTTGTTGCATCTGCATGCTTTGTTATGTAATCATCTACTTGTCCTACATGTTTTCATCTTCCACTTGTCCTACATGTTTTATTTCAATTGAGTTTCATTAATGCAAACCATGGGCGTTGCAAGGTGTATGTACCATAGCTACATATTGGGTCCACAAAATTTACAACCAATCAGCACTAGTTCAAGAGTTAATGCTTGCTTAATTAGTTTTGTTCTGAGCTAATTAAGTCTCTTGCTCTTGCAAAATCATTTTCATCTTAGCACCACACAATATTACACACAGGATAGTACATCTGTACTTTGAAATTCCATGAGATGATTACTGTAATAAGTGGCGAAAATTATGTTTTGGTCGAATCAGTAGTTCTAATGGAGCCCAAACCGAGCCTATAGTGGAGGAGAGCCCGGCGGTACCTTCCTCCACCCAACCACCGAAGGTGCCGAGGCCTCCACCATTGTTGTAGATGATGCTCTGTTGCAAGACACCGAGGACGAGGGAAAACTAAGAAGCCTGAAGGCCGTTACACCATCTCAGAGGTCTTAGATACTGGGGCCCCTGTTGCACCGAGAAAATCAGCAGCAAAATATAGGTCAACATGCGGGTACATCGTAAGGGATAAAGTGCCAATCACCTATTCGGATTGGCATAAAGTGCCCCGAGCCACCAAAGAGGATCTGTGGATAGAGCTCAAAGAAACCTTCGAATTCCCCGAAGGAGCTGAAGATCTCGTGCGTCGCGACACATTGATGACCATGGATGCGGCATGGAGAAACTTCAAGGCGAGGCTGAACACAAATTATGTGAAGCAAAACAGGTCAGCCACCGAAGAGTACCCAAGATTAGAGCCATATTGGGATGAGTTTGTGGCGATGAAGCAATCCGAAGCAGCAAGGAAGTCCAGTGAGGACCACATTAGCATCGCAAGAAGGAATACTCACCCCCACAGACTTGGCACGAGTGGGTACGCGGGTAAAATTGCTCAATGGGAGAGGCAGGAATTAGAAGTGGTCCAATTGGCTGGCACAAGTCCCTTGATCGGACTACCAGACCGAGTGAAGCACTACGTGCTAGAGAGGGCAGATATCTTGTCTACTGGGGGTTTATCACTCAAGAGCAGCGAAGACGAAGCAATGACGCAAATAGTTCATGAGTTTTACGCCCAATCCACCCAAGGATCTTTTCACCCAGACAGGGAGAAAGACGAGCTAACAGCGGCCCTAGGAAACAAAGAGCACCCCGGTCGGACACGAGGTGTCGGGGTCAAGGTTCCATGGAGGAGTGGATTCCCTGAGCACATTGACTCTTATAGGAGTCAGAAGAGAGCTAAAGAAGAGCGGGCTGAGCAGGAAATGGAAATGATGAAGGAAAGGGTTCTGCGAGAAATACAAGGCACCATTGAAGAACAAGTTGAACGACAAGTACAACAAGCCTTGAGCGATCGCAGCCCACAACGTTTTCTGACCCTACAGTCGTCGCGGCGATTGCGCGCCCACGCCATTGGCGGCGGACAACAATCATTATCCCGTGGGCGACATACGGACCCACACCTGTCACTCAACGTGCCGTGATGAACATATTTATGCAGCCGCTACAGGGTAGTTTATCCGTGCCAAGAAGGAGTGTCTGCACAATACCCGATAGCGCCGGGTTATGCAAAGGTCCAGTGGACACGGTATTTGCATTCTTTCGAGATCGGGCTAGAAAACCCGCCAATGATGAGATAATAACTCTAGGAAGTGCTGTCCACTCATTCATCCGATGGCGCAAGCGTGACATCATCTGGACCATGCGAGGCGACCTCTCTGCAAGATACAATCCTCGCATCCGTCACCAGCACCTGAGAGTGAAACGGTGAAGAAGCAAGATGAGGTAGAAAAGAAATCCATTGAGGACCCCATAAAGATGGCCATCTGTTAGTACTCCAAAGCAGAAACCTATAACACCTGGTACTTCAAAGGACAAACCTGAAACCCCTGATCCCAAAAATTGGCACATTAGACAAGCCGTATCAGCCAGATCAGGCGAAGCCAGGACCGAGTATGATGTCGTGCGATAAAAAAGCAATGGCAAGGCGAAGTCTGATGACCAAGATAATCAACAAAGATTGAAATTCGAGGTAGGGAAGCCCTTAGTCACCGCTTCGAAGTTAAAAAGTCTAACACCCATGATGCATCGATTACATGCATGGTACATGGATCGATCCAACCAAGACGTACTCCTGAAGGTGATCACTGCAATTTTCCGTGAGGAACATTTTCACCATGCGGGCTGTGGCTACTTCTTAATAGAATTCGATAACTTGCACAATTGGTTCTATCACGACGCCCTCGACCTATCTTTTTTGAGATGCTGGTCATTGTAAGTGTCTAATATATCAATCTTGGCCTACATTCACGTAGTACCGATAAATGTCATGTCTAACTATTTTGTTATATAGATACGAGATGATTGAATTACGAAGAACCAAGGGGCCAGTGGGATTCCTCGACCCGGGAACGGTTTGCCAATCTGAAATCAAAAGAGCACCAAAGGAGGTTGAGGAGTACGTATATAATGTTTTGATTAAACTACAAGACAAGGAGTTTATACTTTTACCATACCATTTTAAGTAAGTTCCTCACTAGCTAGTTAAATTACTCGTTGATTTCGTTATTTACTCTGATGTAAGGACTAATGACTATGGCATCATGCATGTGTATGTAGCTTCCACTGGATTCTCGTAATAATTCATCCAGAAAAGAGCAAGATGCTGATCATGGGTCCACTGGATAAACCTAAAAAAGACTTTGAAGTGATGACACAATTAATAAATGAGGTGTTCAAAAGATATTGTCAGAAGAGCTCGAGATACCGCCCATACCACAAGTCCCTTACAATCCATACTAAATTTCCGGTACGCACGCAAGGAATATTCTTATATCGTATTTTATAGTAAATAGCTCCTTCGACGACATCTTAGTTCATTCGATTTTTGCAGTGTCACAAGCAGCCGCAAGGAACAAATTTATGTGGGTACTTCGTGTGCCAGTATATGCGCGAAATCTTATCATGCACAATAAAAGACAAAGACGTAGAGGTCAGTCACGCTGACATGACACATTGATTCGCACCACTCAATTTCTATATACTCTCTTAATTTTGTTTTGTATACTTATAGCGCCTCAAGTTGTCTACGTTAGGACTGCTTCCTTCTGAAATCCAAGCCATTCAGGGCCAGCTCGCCTACTTCATCATGAAGGAAGTAATCAACAGAAAAGGCGAGTTTCATGACGAAGACAACAACGATCTAGTCATCCATACTCTTCTCTCACATCACGTGTCTCCAACCTCCGAAGACCCGTAGGCTTCTAGTTTACCTCCACTAGTTTAGGCTTTTGTTACTTCAATTCTGTTTCATTACAAAGTGTAAATAACTCTTTGTTGCTTTCAAATGGGAACCCCTTCTTTTGTCAATGCCACTTCTTTTGTCAGTGGTTGTGCTAAACTTGCATGTACTTAAGTCTTCTTCAGGAACACACACACATGCGAGTGACACTTCTAAATATTTCATGTGTTTGCCTTACATGGTTATTTTTTCATATGAAGTTATTTCATGTGTTTGTAATAGTTTGATAAACTAACCAAGTGAAAAAATTACTAAAGAAATGCGTGGTTTTCTGAGTGAGTCATGCTTTTCTTGCTCATCATGCTGGTTTCTTCTTAGAAACAATTGCTCATCAGGATCAAGTGCTTGAGAAACTCATGGCTCAAAGAACAGAAGGACGCACTACTAATGGGCTTAGTGTCATGGTCATCGATGAAGATAAACATCATGCGAATTTAGCAAGGTCTATGCTCTGTAAACTCAACTTTTATGCTAAGCGCCATCCATTCCTGCTAGCAATCCATGTTCTTTTTAAGTAGTCCCACCAACTTTTGAATGTTGTGCTATACTATGGGTTACTTAGTTGTCTCTTTTTGTCCAGTAACACTATCTTGCAAATTCTAATTGGTTTACTTTGCTCTTGCAGGTAGTATTTTGACTTCTCAAAGTATTTCTATGCTAGCTCAATTGATCATAATTAGTTCCGGTTCTTTACTTCGCTTTTACAGGTAATGCTCTGACCTTTAACTACAGTTTTATTCAAAATTGGGAGGTAATTTAGTCAATGTCGGGACCCGGATTTACAAATCCGAAACCCTCTGTGTATACTGCACTAGTCCAGGATCACGCTAGTGCACACAGTGGAAACACAGATGTAATATCATTCCATACAACGAATTAATTAAGAAGAAGCAAATTATTATTAAATAAAGCAAACGACCTTATGGTCAATGTTTACACCATTGTGCCTTAAGGGCTTAAGAAACAAATACTATTGCAGCGGAAAAGATAACTTGAACCATTCGACATGCCACAGGCAATCGTCTGGGGAACGCCTTCCTAATCCACGTAGTCTTCATAGAATTCCTCTTCATGAGATTCATTATCTCCTTCAGCAACTGATCAACAAGGGCATAAAGCCGTGAGTACAAAGGTACTCAGCAAGCCGTAGGGAATTGATGCAATATATTTATGCACGGCTTGACAAGGATGGCTATATAGTTTATTTTGCAGAAAGCAATAACTTGAATGGAAATACAATAAATAGATTGAAAGCATATTTATGAAAACATAAATAAATAACTGATAGATCAATGATAGACAACAAAACAAAGTGAACTCCCTGCTCACATCCCAACAATTCCACATTCCACATTTTATGAAACACTCTATACCCGTGTGAAATTCCTTGCTTTGTCCATGATCATGACGCGCTATTCGAATAGTTTTACACTCTGCAGAGGTTGTACAACTTTACCCACAAGACATGAACATCTCTTTGTGCAAACGTTACTAACACACTTCCTTTGGTGTGTCGCAGAGATATCATGACAAAGCCTTTCCAATGCACAGTCTAAGCTCAGTACTGCCCGCTAAGGTTTCGCCCATAAGGCCCCCTCTTGCGCCATGTGAATCTACCCGTCCATCCCGGAACCCACACCACCATTGGCAGTACTCAAGACTAGACATTACAAATTAATCAGCTAGGTCTGTCCCATTCCAGACATGTGGTAGTACGATTAGACCCAGTTCAATGGCGCACAAGATTAAGTCCTTAAGTTGTCTCAGGCAAGACATCCACATCCCAACATGCTAGAAAGCACCCCTTTACTGCACGATCACTTGCCCGAGGGAAAACAATTCGTTCAACCAAGACCAATGGTAAACCCCGCCATGGTACAACAAATTTTACAAAGTGGCTAACGGCCACGATTCAATATCTCATTAAGTCAAGATTAACATTATTCAACATGTGACATGAATCCCAACGATATGTAAGCATGTCTAAGCATAGCTACGATAACCCAATGTTGGTATAATGATTATGTCCAACTAGTAATGTCCCAACCTAGGTTTAACAATGGATACATGGCATACAACTAATCAAGGTGGCATAATGTCAACTAGGCATACATCTACTCCCATTAAATAAACATTGATACGTAAATAGCATGCAAGTGTATAAAATAAATTACTTTGCAAACATAGGATCAATATGATCAAAGGTTACGACTTGCCTTGCTGATCTAGTGCTGAATCTTGGTCTTCGAAGTCTTCGTTCGCTCCTCGAATTAGCGCTCACCGAAAAGAAAGCGATGAAACCAAATAAATACAAAACAGAGACTCAAACAAGCTCAAAACTGAAAATAAATGGCTCTGGAAGATAGATCTTGATTTTAGAAAATTTTAGAAACTTGAATCGCCTCAATCGGAGTTCGTATGAGCGAGAACGGGCCTCCGAAAGATTAAATTCAGAGAAAATACAGAAAATCAGAAAATCAGAATTTTTGGATTTATTTTTGTACTGAAAAAGGAATTTATTGCGCAACGCTGACGTCAGCCGGTTCACGGTGAACTCGGTCCACGGCGCTGGTTGGTTCACCGCGGCGGGCCCGGCGACGGCCGACGTCATGGCCGACGCGAGCTCTACCGACGCATAATGGCCGATGTAAGCACCCACGCTGGCTACAGATCTAGCGACCGGCCAGATCGGACGGCCCAGAGCTGGGTGCGGCGGAGGAGACGTGGCCGCATCGGGAGCGCACGCAGGCGATCGGAAGGCCACGGTCTCTCGACGGAGAACGACGGCGAGGAAGCGGCGCGGTGCTCACCGGACTTCGAGAAGAAGACACGGCCCGCGGCGAAAGGGCAACGGATCGGGCGCGGGGCAAGGCGGAGCGGGTAGGTGACGACGCGGGCAAGGCAAGGACACCGGCGGCGGCGGCGGAGAGGCGTCGGCGGCGACGAAAAAAGCGGCGGAAGGGCTCGGGCACGGCGGCAAACTCCGGCGAGAGCGCACGGGGCAACGGCGGCGTTGCGGACGGCGAGAAAGAGGGCAAAAGAAGCGGCGCGAGACAAGAATCCTCGGGGGTGTGCGGCTCGGCTTTAAAGCCTCGGGAACGCGCAAAGGATGCGCACGAACGCCGAGGCGCGGCGGCCGGACTCGATTCGGCGGCGTTAGGGTTTGCAGCTGGCGACGTGGCGCATGATCGATCCGCCCACGCTGTCGCGCGACGGCGGCCGAGATGCGCGGTGGTGGCCGGCCGATGGGCCGAGGCGAGCGCGGGTGGGTGAGCTGGCCGGACGCTGCAGATCGGGAACGGGCGGACAGATTCGCCCAAGAGCTTTTGGAAAATAAAACCTTTTCCGAATTAAGAAAATCCGAGAAATTCAAATAAAATCAAATAAATTCAAATAAATATCAAATAAATTCAGAAAAATCCCCAAAAATACAGAAAAATTCCTTGGAGCACAAGGAACCCAACAAGAACTGAAATTCTTAAGTTTGATGAATAGTTTAGCCAAATTAAATCCTTTTATTATTTAGAAATTCAAATTGTCGGAGTTATTTCAAGAAAATGCAAATGGTTAAATTTTGAATTCCAACATTCCAAAACTCAAATTTTGGGATGTTACAAACCTCCCTTAAATGGAATCTCGACCCGAGATTCGGTCAGCTAGGGAATAGGTGGGGAAACTCGGACTTCAGATCTTCTTCTCGCTCCCAAGTTGCTTCCTCTTCTGAATGATGGCTCCACTGGACCTTGCAAAAACGGATGATCTTGCTTCTCGTGATACGCTCTGCGATATCCAAAATTTTCTTGGTTGCTCCTTGTAGGTAAGATCCTCTTGCAAATCAATGGCTTCCAATGACATCTGCTCCTCCGCACACGCAGCACTTCTTCAATTGCGATACATGGAACACATCATGGATTCCAAAGAAAAGATCGAGGCAATTCTAACTTGTAGGCAACCTCGCCTCTTCGCTCCAAGATTTTGAACGGTCCCACATATCTAGGGGCAAGCTTTCCTTTTACTTGAAATCTCTTAACTCCTTTGAGAGGGTAACTCGAGGTAAACATAATCATTGGGCTCAAACTCAAATCTCGCGACGATTATCTCGCATAACTCTTACATGCGCTTTGAGCTATCTTCAAGCGGTCTCGAATTAGTGAACTTGCTCTTGGCTTCTTGCAGTATGGCAGACCAAACAATTGTCTTTCTCCGACTCCTTCCAGGTTGAGAGGGTTCGCACTTCCTTCCATATAAGGCTTCAAAAGGCGACATTTGCGATGGCTTGATAACTATTGTTGTACGAAAACTTCGGCGTAGGGCAAACACTTGTCCCACTTGACACCATAAGTTAAGGCACAAGCTCTTAACATATCCTCAAGAATCGATTCACACGCCGATCATCCATCGGTTTGAGGGTGATAGGCGATCAATCGAGATGAGTTCCCATGGCTTCGCGGACTCGCCAAAACGAGAGGTAAACCGGGTTCCTCTATCGGACACTATCTTCTTAGGCACTCCGTGAAGACCGACGATCCTTGACATATATAACTCGCTAATTTATCTCCCGCATAGGTAGTCTTAATCGAATGAAGTGAGCTACCTTAGTCAATCGATCCACTATTACCCGGATCGAGTCATAACTCGCTTGGGTTTTAGGAAATCCGTAATGAAATCCATACCAATTTCTTCCCACTTCCACTGAATCTTCAATGGTCGCAGCAATCCTGCGGCCTCGATGCTCGCCTTGACCTTCCGCGACATCACAAAGTGCAACATATTCGCAATCTCACGCTTCATACTAGGCCACCAATACCTTTCCTTGAGGTCTTGATACATCTTGGTACTTCCGGGATGAATGGAGTATAAAGTCTCATGCGCTTCCTTGAGAATCAATTCCTTAAGCTCTTTCTCGATCCGCACGCAAATCGCTTCTCATACCAAATAGTACCTTGTTCATCTTGAGAGAAACCCGAGGCTTTTCCTTTCTTCATATTGCTCTTAATCTCCTTAATGTCGGCATCATCTACCGTGCTTCTCGAATCGATCTTCCAACGAGGGCGACTTCCAAGGTAGCTAAATACCCTTCCGAATCAATTCCAAACTAAGCTTCAAATTCCTTATAAAGGGTGGTGACTTTCCTTAATCATCGAGTGTTGCAAGAGCTCTTTCTACTCAAAGCATCGGCTACGACATTGGCCTTGCTCGGATGATAATGAATCCCAATGTCATAGTCCTTGATCAATTCCAACCATCTTCTTTGTCTCATATTGAGGTCACTTGGGTAAAATATACTTCAAACTCTTGTGATCGGTATAAACTTCACAACGATTACCAATGAGATAGTGACGCTAAATCTTTAAAGCATGCACTACTACCGCTAATTCCAAATCATGGGTAGGATAGTTAACTTCATGTGGCCTCGGTTGTCGCAAGCATACGCTACAACCTTCTTATCTTGCATTAGCACACAACCGAGTCCTTGCGGGATGCATCACGAATATCTCAAAATCCTTCCTATTATCCGCGAGAATAAGCCTTTGGGCGCTTGTCAAACACTTCTTTAATTCTTGAAAACTTTGCTCACACTCCGATGTCCAAACAAATTTCTTTTCCTTCTTTAAAAGTTGAGTGAGCGGTCTAGCTTTTCTAGAAAACCCTTCTATGAAACGGCGATAATATCCCCGCCATTCCAAGAAAACTTGATTTGGGGTACCGTCTTGGGTGACTCCCAACTTAGCACATCTCGCACCTTTCCGTGGTCAACAATGACTCCTTCTCCGATATGACATGTCCTAGGAAAGCAACTTCTTTCATCCGAACTCACATTTACTAAACTTTGCATAAAGTCGATTCTCTTAGCTTCAAGTAGGATTTGGCGCAAGTGATCCTCATGTTCTTCCTCACTTTTGGAGTAGATCAGAATGTCGTCAATGAAAACAACAACAAACTTATCCAAATACTCCATGAATACCTTATTCATCAAGGTCATGAAGTAGGCAGGGGCATTGGTCAATCCAAAGGACATCACGGTATACTCATACTGCCCATACCGAGTAACAAAAGCTGTTTTGGGAATATCCTCTTGACGAATCTTCAACTGGTGGTAACCTGATCTTAAATCAATCTTCGAGAACACTCCGGCTCCCTGAAGTTGGTCAAACAAATCATCGATTCTTGGCAGAGGGTACTTATTCTTGATGGTGACCTCATTGAGTGAGCGATAATCCACACACATTCTCTGAGTTCCATCTTTCTTTTCAACTAGAAGAACTGGTGCTCCCCATGGCGAAGAACTTGGTCGAACAAATCCTTGATCTTGCAGCTCTTTAATCTGTCTCTTTACTTCGGCTAACTCATTAGCTGGCATCCTATAGGGTCTCTTGGAAATGGGTGGTGTTCCAGGCACTAGTTCTATCAAGAACTCTATATCTCGATCCGGTGGCATCCTGTGCAACTCATCCGAAACACATCAGAAATTATTTGGCGATCGCACATCTTCCAAGCTTATTCCTTTGGCACTACAAACTCTAATCCCTTCGGACTGATCTGAATCGGCTTGAACTTTTAACTTGGTTCCATCTGGACTGGTTAGGGTGATCTCTCTATTCCCACAATCCAAAACTGCTTGGTTCTTGGAGAGCCAATCCATTCCTAGGATCACATCTAGGGACTTGGTGTCTAGGACAATAAGGTTGGCTAGAAATTCTACCCCTCCAATTAATATCTTAACTTCGGGGCAGCCTTGGTTCGTACTCAAATCGTAACCGTGAGATTGCACTAGTAAAACAGATCTTAAGAGGCATTGTCTTTAATTGATGATTTGCGGCAAAACTCCAGAAACAAACGAATGCGTAGCTCGTAATCAAACAAAACCATGGCGGATGCCGAGTTGACTAGAGCTTACCTAGTATGACGCCCGTGCGGTGGGCATCCTCGGTGGTGACGTGATTCACGCGCCTCTTCCAAAGAAAGCGCGGAGTCCTGGTGGCTTGATTAGGAGTTTGGGGCACTCCACGCCCCGCTCCCGGGCGGGGTCTTGGCCGCGTAGATCCCAAATTAAACGGATGGCGTCACGACTTGCTTTCAGGGCAATTGTTGGCATAGTGACCAAGTTCATGACAGTTGAAACATGTGACTCCTGCACTGGATTAATGTTTCTCCGAGGTGGATTCGTTGTTGGCGCTAGGGTTGCGATTGCCTCAAGGAGTCGGGCGAGTCTTTGGTGCAGGGTCCTGAATGTATTCGGAGGAGTGAAACGAAAGCGGTCGTTGAGCATTTGTTACGACTCTCTGCTGGTGACTCGATGGGCTCCATGTCGCATCATCTTTCTCTTACGGGATTCTTCCAATTCCCGACGAGATTCCTCAATAAGCATAGCTTTATCAACCAGATGCTGAAAATCTACATAGTCATTGCCAATGACTTGCACCTTTAGTCCTGGATTGAGTCCACGCTTGAACTTTTTCTGACGAGCATCATCTGTAGCTACATCCTCTGGAGCGTAGCGAGCGAGTTGAGTGAATTTATTAAGGTATTCACTCACTGACATCCCTTCTTGCTTAAGCTCCCGGAATTCATTCTTCTTCATTTCCACCTTTCCATCAGGAATATGAGAGTGGCGGAAAGCAGTGGAAAACTCTGCCCAAGTGATAGTCTGAGGATCATCATGGGCAGCACTGTAGTTCTCCCACCATTCAGCGGCGGTGCCCTCCAGCTGATGAGCGGCATAGAGAACCTTCTCACGATTGGTGCACTGGGCAATTTCAAGCTTCTTCTCAATGGAGCGGATCCAATCATCGGCGTCCAATGGTCTCAAGAATTGAGAAAGTTGGCGGACGAGTCCTCATAAATTACGCTAGCTTGACCGAGACGAGCTTGAGGAGGTGCAAAGCAGCAGCTTGGTTTTTTGGTTCAACAGTTGGCTAGAGCAAGCTGCATGCAGTTCTCACGATTCATCATGTTGTTCATGTTACGCATCATTGTGTTCATAAGTGAGTCCGAGTGCTAGAAAATGTCCCATGTTCCGTGCATCACGGTGGTGGTGGTGGTGCATTGGGGTTGGAGTTGGTGTTGGCACTGCATCGCATCCTTGGCGATCCACGACGGCCCGAACGAGTGTCAACCATCCGAGGTGCAGCGCAAGGGTTTGATAGGTAAGAGGAAAAGCAGAGATGCGTGGTAAGATCATCTAGGGAGAAGGTAATACCTGAGGACAAAAGGATACAACCAAAGGCTTCAAATTAAGGAGGCAAATCAAGTTTTTTTTTTTTTTTTTTTTTCAATTAAAGGTATGGTTGTAACACCGTGCTTGAGGCAAGTGTACAACATACCGGACGCTCAAACAAGAAAATCCTAGTATACGCGGACTAAACGTAACTAAACCGAAAAGGGTAACACATGCTCAAATACCGCTGAGCACCAAAACCTAACTTATATGGTAGTCTTTTGGCATAACCTCGATGGCTTGATCATCATCGTCTTTTGTTGAATCCTTGCGAAACTCGAGGCTTTGAGAAGTTTCATGAGATAAGGTCAATTTAAATTTCAAATCAAAGTTTTAGCAAAGGAGAGGAATAAGAACCTAAGAATAAGACGAGAGGAGACGAAAGCTATTAAGTACCAATTTTGTTGGTTTGATTTAGAAAATAATTTTGAAGACCATGCTAACTAGGATAGCGACCTACAATCGATATGGCTCGATACTATCTCTGTCGGGACCGGATTTACAAACCGAAACCCTCGTGTATCTTGCACTAGTCCAGATCACGCTAGTGCACACAGTGGAAACACAGATGTAATATCATTCCATACAACGAATTAATTAAGAAGAAGCAAATTATTATTAAATAAAGCAAACGACCTTATGGTCAATGTTTACACCATTGTGCCTTAAGGGCTTAAGAAACAAATACTATTGCAATGAAAAGATAACTTGAACCATTCGACATGCCACGCAATCGTCTGGGAACGCCTTCCTAATCCACGTAGTCTTCATAGAATTCCTCTTCATGAGATTCATTATCTCCTTGAAAGAATCGATCAACAAGGGCATAAAGCCGTGAGTACAAAGGTACTCAAGAAGTCGTAGGGAATTGATGCAATATATTTATGCACGGCTTGACAAGGATGGCTATATAGTTTATTTTGCGTAAAGCAATAACTTGAATGGAAATACAATAAATAGATTGAAAGCATATTTATGAAAACATAAATAAATAAGCGATAGATCAATGATAGACAACAAAACAACAAAGTGAACTCCCGCTCACATCCCAACAATTCCACATTCCACATTTTATGAAACACTCTATACCCGTGTGAAATTCCTGCTTTGTCCATGACCATGACGCGCTATTCGAATAGTTTTACACTCTGCAGAGGTTGTACAACTTTACCCACAAGACATGAACATCTCTTTGTGCAAACGTTACTAACACACTTCCTTTGGTGTGTCGCAGAGATATCATGACAAAGCCTTTCCAATGCACAGTCTAAGCTCGGTACTACCCGCTAAGGTTTCGCCCATAAGGCCCCCTCTTGCGCCATGTGAATCTACCCGTCCATCCCGGAACCCACACCACCATTGGCAGTACTCAAGACTAGACATTACAAATTAATCAGCTAGGTCTGTCCCATTCCAGACATGTGGTAGTACGATTAGACCCAGTTCAATGGCGCACAAGATTAAGTCCTTAAGTTGTCTCAGGCAAGACATCCACATCCCAACATGCTAGAAAGCACCCCCTTTACTGCACGATCACTTGCCCGAGGGAAAACAATTCGTTCAACCAAGACCAATGGTAAACCCCGCCATGGTACAACAAATTTTACAAAGTGGCTAACGGCCACGATTCAATATCTCATTAAGTCAAGATTAACATTATTCAACATGTGACATGAATCCCAACGTATATGTAAGCATGTCTAAGCATAGCTACGATAACCCAATGTTGGTATAATGATTATGTCCAACTAGTAATGTCCCAACCTAGGTTTAACAATGGATACATGGCATACAACGAATCAAGGTGGCATAATGTCAACCAGGCATACATCTACTCCCATTAAATAAACATTGATACGTAAATAGCATGCAAGTGTATAAAATAAATTACTTTGCAAACATAGGATCAATATGATCAAAGGTTACGACTTGCCTTGCTGATCTAGTGCTGAATCTTGGTCTTCGAAGTCTTCGTTTGCTTCCTCGGAATTAGCGCTCTAGGAAAAGAAAGCGATGAAACCAAATAAATACAAAACAGAGACTCAAACAAGCTCAAAACTGAAAATAAATGGCTCTGGAAGATAGATCTTGATTTTAGAAAATTTTAGAAACTTGAATCGCCTCAATCGGAGTTCGTATGAGCGAGAACGGCCTCCAAAGATTAAATTCAGAGAAAATACAGAAAATCGAAAATCGAATTTTTGGATTTATTTTTGTCTGAAAAGGAATTTATTGCGCAACGCCGACGCCACCGGTTCACGGTGAACTCGGTCCACGGCGGCGTGGGTTCACCGCGGCGCCCGGCGCACGGCTGACGTCGGCGCTGACGCGAGCTCGGCTGACGCAGCGGCTGATGCAAGCACCCACGCGGCGCGCATCTAGCGACCCGGCCAGATCGGACGGCCCAGGAGCCAGGGGTGCGGCGGAGGAGACGTGGCCGCATCGGGAGCGCACGCAGGCGATCGGAAGGCCACGGTCTCTCGACGGAGAACGACGGCGAGGAAGCGGCGCGGTGCTCACCGGACTTCGAGAAGAAGACACGGCCCGCGCGAAGGGCAACTGATCGGCGCGGGCAAGGCGAGCGGTAGGTGACGACGCTGGCAAGGCAAGGACACCGCGCGGGCGCGGAGAGGCGGCGGCGGCGAGAGGCGCCGGCGGCGGCGAAAAAGCGCGGAAGGGCTCGCACGGCGGCAAACTCCGGCGAGCGCGCGGCAACGGCAGCGGCGTTGCGACGGCGAAAGAGGGCAAAAGAAGCGCGCGAGACAAGAATCCTCTGGTGTGCGGCTCGGCTTTTAAAGCCTCGGAACGCGCAAAGGACGCGCACGAACGCCGAGGCGGCGGCGCCGGACTCGATTCGGCGGCGGTTAGGGTTTGCGGCAGGGCGACGGGCGATCGATCCGTCCACGCGCGCGTCGCGCGTCGGCGGCCGAGATGCGCGGGCCGGCGGGGGCCGATGGGCCGAGGCGATGGCGGTTGGGCGTGAGCCGGGCCGGACGCGCAGATCGGGAACGGGCGGACAGATTCGCCCAAGAGCTTTTTGAAAATAAAACCTTTTCCGAATTAAGAAAAATCCAGAAATTCAAATAAAATCAAATAAATTCAAATAAATATCAAATAAATTCAGAAAAATCCCCAAAAATACAGAAAAATTCCTTGGAGCACAAGGAACCCAACAAGAACTGAAATTCTTAAGTTTGATGAATAGTTTAGCCAAATTAAATCCTTTTATTATTTAGAAATTCAAATTAAGCTGGAGTTATTTCAAGAAAATGCAAATGGTTAAATTTTGAATTCCAACATTCCAAAACTCAAATTTTGGGATGTTACAGTCAAATTGGTAGAGTTCGGTATTGTATCTAGATTTCATATGAAAGCCAATATTTTGACTTACTCTACTTAGCATAATTGAGCTAAGGTGACATCTCTCTCTCCTGGTTCTATTGATTTGCTCAAGGTGTGTGTTGTTCTTGATCCTTTCTTTTTTATACGTCTTCAAGTTCAGTTACCATATACACATGTGCTACTTTATTTTGCTGAGGTCATAATTCTAAAATGTTTTTTCCCTACAGGAGATTGTAGAGAGTAAAGTTCCTTCCTTACAGGCACAATCCTTCTCTACTTCTATGTGTTTTTCACTTGGCCTTTTTGTTGTATACTCTTTCAGTATTGCTTAAGGTCACAACTGATGTTAGAAGTGCAGTACATTGATAAAGAGAGCAGGTTACTAGATAAACTTAATGTTGACCTAGATATCTTAAGATATGTATCCTGCATAAATTTCTTGTTTATTCACTGTGATTACCATTTTCTACAAAGTAATTAGAAGAAATTCAAGACTGTATGGATGATTTACAAGTACTGTGTTCCTTTAAATGATGTTTTTTGCTATTCTATGAGTAAATGACCCCTACGATGCGCCGATCTTGCAGTACACATAATCAATTAAATACCACCATATTTCCATTGCTTCTTGAAGCTGTTAGATCTACTTCTCGAAGCACCAAATATAATAATCTTCTTTTCCATATCTATGTCCCATCGAAGTATAAGGAGTCTGAACATTTAGCTCTTCAACCTTAGTAAATAAGGAGATTGTCTTCCTTCATACTTCTGTTCTTATTTATGTAAGCAAATAAAACATCGATGAAATATGGTTGTCTAATGCAACGATGTCTTTGCTGTTGCTATGATCATATGTTTTCTCCATGTTCTGCTTAAATTAGTTCAACTGTTTATTATTGATCAGTCGCACGTATTCTTGCTGATAATGGAATTTTTTTGATGATAGACTAGGATTTAATTTGATTATGTTTCCTCCTTAATTTCGATTTTACTGAACTTTCCTACTAATTTTTTTGTACTTTCTTCTTTGGAGTGGAAGGGTGGTATATGCTATAAGAATAGTATTTCCCATGCTAAAATGGTCATATACCCATTTACGTTCACTTTTAACTAAATTGTTCATAGAGGTGCCCCTCATATTTCCTTTTTGTCAATTGTTTCTTTTTTAGCGTAGGAACTTCTTTAGTTAGTATGCCAGAATAGTAGAAATAAAAATTGTTTCTTTAGTTAGGTAGGACATAAATTATTAGTATGTGCTTGCTTAGTGTATCTTTGACTTTCTGTAGGCATCATGGTCTTCAAAGAATTCATGTTCTTCAGTCTTCACTAGTATTGTCACCATTGTATATGTTTTTGGAATTTGACAGATCAAATAGTATATTGCTATTGTTGTTAGTGTATTTACTACTCTTGTTATACCTTTGGCTATGCTTTTACAAGCCACACACTCCTGTGTTTTAATGCTTATCATCTTTGATTCATTTTCGCTATTTAGATTTACGAATCCCATTAGTCGCAACAACGATATAACATTATAGCTTTATGTTTTATTTGCCTTTTCTTTCTGCAGGACAAACAAAGGATAGTTACAAATGTAGGAAAACAATGCCTTTTGCTTCAGTAGAAGCACTTTGCATTTCCGGTGATGTGTGCCTTATCATTGCTACAATCTGCATTGTTAGTCTTGGTAGATCTTCCATATGCATTCTATTACCATTTTTAATCCTCTGTATCAGGGTTGGAAATACTGTGAAACTGGCCTCTTGTTAATTTTGTCGATAAGGAATTTCTTACCATGTGCAAACCGAACATTTCTGATTTGCTCTGCTTCCTATAGGTCTATTACTCTTTTTGTATGATATCTACTAGTCTACCTGTCTGATATAGGATGGATATAGATGTTTTCATATTGTACAGTCATTTATCTGTTTTGCTTTTTGAATACTTAAATGCATCAAAACTAACCGCACACACCGTAGTGCGTGAAACCTACCTAGTAAATCTTACATTTGAACTAGTGATGTCAACTGAAACAACAATGTACATAATGAAGAGGCATGGCTAGCGCTGCCTGAGGCTAGCCACAAATGCCAATTTTTTATTTTCGTGTGCGGGATTATCAGCGGCGGTTTTAGCCTAAAACCGCTACTGACGTAATATCAGTGACAGTTCTATCAAAAAACCGCCACTAATACTAGGCCTATCAGTGGCAGTTCTAGCCAAAAACCGCCACTAATAGTCGTATTATCAGTGGCGGTTTTTGGGCTAGAACCGCTACTGATATTTGAGTATCAGTGGCGGTTCTATCAAAAAACCGCCACTGATACTTGGATTATTAGTGGCGGTTTTTGGATCGAACCGCCATTGATACCCGAATATCAGTGGCTGTTCTTGCCAAAAACCGCCACTGATAGTGTTATTTGTGGCGGTTCTAGAACCGCCACTGATAATCCTCGATTACCAGTGGCACTAAATCTGTGGCGGTTCAAAAACTGCCACTGATGGCAGTTATGAACCGCCACAGATGGCCTTTTTCAAGGTAGTGAGATATCCTAGCCTAGTCCCGGTCTCCTTCGCCTCACCATAACCTAGCGCTGAAGTCCTGCAACCATCACAGAAAAGCAAACCATCACATAGGACTATTCCATATAACATGCATCAATAAATAGACAAGAATCATAAATTGGTCAAACATCAAAAGATCCCACCTTGGATTACTTAGTCTATGACCACCTTAGTGCACGACCACTCTTGTTCATGACCACTTTGGTCCATGACCACTCAAAGTCACTCTTGGCTATGACCACTCAAAGCCACTCTCATGAAGGTCAAGATCACTCTTATAGAGGTCACGACCACTCAAAACCACTTCCTTAGAGGTTACGACCACTCCCCAAGAGGTCATGACCACTCTAGGAATGACAACTCTAGTGGTATTGAAGGTCACGACCACTCTAGGAACGACCATGTAATAGCCCAAAATAAAAGAGAAACTAAAATTTCAAATCCAAGTTTCAATTTTATCCTTGAATTAAATTTTCACAGTTTGTTTAATTTTTTTCTAATTTTTTATTTAAGAAAAACTTTTAATGGTTGAAGAAATGAATTTCTAATTTTAAGGTTAAAAATCAAACAAACAAATAAATCATCCACAAAAACATCTATATTAATAAAAAAACTAAAAGCAACAATTAAATTACAGTCAGTTCTTATACCTAATTACATCGTAGTCTCGTAAATACCTACCCAAACCCAAATCCTTAAGCTTTGCTTATATTTCCTGAGGCATTCTCGTTAGAATTCACAAAACTAAAATATAGCCATACTACAGCATATATATCTCTCATGAGACCTCATGCATATGTGTTTGTGCAAAAATATATATACACATATATACATACATGTGTATGCATGCCTAGACACCCAACTTCCAGCAAGTGCATGAATGCATATCTGTACAGATACTTTTATATATATGCACTATGTCAGCACTATCCGCCTACACATATATATATAACCAAAATTCGGCAATAAGTATGTATGCCAAAATCTACACACTACTGCACACATCAACATCACAGACGGTTCACAAACCACATCACAGACGATTTTGTGAACCGTCTGTTTCAAACTGTCAGTGAAGACTACATGTCATCAAAAATGGTTTTCCAGCCGTCAGTGAAAAAGTCATCCCAGACGGTTCCAATTTGGAACCGTCTGTGATGTGGGGTCATCCCAAACGGTTCTTCTTTAGAACCGTTTGTAATGTTGATTTTCCATTTTTTAGTAATTTTGATTTATTGGCTAGTCTCAGGAAATGCTAGCCATGCCCTCTGAAACAGAAGAAAGTACATAGCATCACCAGCATATTATTATGATATACATTTCAAAAATGAACTGAGATCACATATTACAACATAGAGTGCATCTATTTTAGAAATCAATTCTGATTGCACATTGCAATGTACACTGCATCCATTTGAGAAATCAACTCACATATATAAAAACCAATTGAATTCAGAACTACAACTCACAAAGTAATAGCACAAGGTTCACAAATTAAATCTAACAAATTCACACCTCATCAGGCGAGGCTTGAGTGGCATTCACCTTTTGGATTAATGACCTCACACATCAAGAAGGCACAGAGTTGCCTCGAATACCTAGCAGGTCAGTCTGTTCCAACGCAGATTCAGCGCATTGCCAAGCCTATCAATGGGAAGAGTAAAGCCTTGCGTGTATATAAATTAATAAGTAGAAACAATTGTTACAAGATTGACAAACCTCTATGACATTGGTCTTCTTTGAACCAATGCGGAGTACCATATTGTGGCAAATGAAGAATCCATATAGGTTAGTGCCCTTTGGCTGCTGGTGGCACTACCAAAATATAATAGATTAATTAGTTCCGAAGGTATTATTATGGAGTGTGAAGGATTATTGCATACTAGCGGATACCAGAAAGTTATAAGTATGCTTCAGCTTCGGTGGGTTCTTCCTGTGTGGCCCTCCACGAACTTTGTAAACAGAGAACGACGCATCGAGTAAATTACCTTGTTCTGTCTTCGTATAATTACGAGTAGAACCGAGTGAAACCTACACAGGTATATCACCATGGTCATTCAACCTAACTTCAAGTTGCGTTATATAGTACAAATCAACAAGTATATCTACTGGATGAAGCACTTACCCCGGGTTGTGGGGTAAAAGTATGAATTTTTTGTTCATTGAGCCAGCATTACTTTTTCCACGTACTCGTAGAAGACTTGTAAATTTTCATCCATGGTTTGCTTGGACACCATGTGTGGGTCGAGGAAACCCACCAGTTGTTCCCTTGCTTTTGCTTCCATGATCATGTATCTACATATACAAAATCAAGTATCATATATCTCTAATATTTATTAGTACAACACGAATGTACACCGTGATTGCACACACTTACAATGTCTAGCATCTCATGAGTGATGTATTGAGGGCGTTGATGTTGTACAGATTGAACAAGTCATTAAAGCTGACCACAAACAAGCTATCCAAAAACCGGTGTAAGAAATGCTCCTCCTTAAAGCTGACTGAGATACTCGATGTCCGTTGTGCCACCGGCTTGTTGGCTTGTTCCATGCACCAATCTTGCAATCTAACGCAGGCTAATGTAAGCATCTACTGGCGCTCTTTCAGTACGAACGACTATCCCAGCTCGAATTTGTAACATCCAAAAAATTTAGATTTTAGAATGTTTAAATTAGGAAATTCACCATTTGCACTTTTTCCTGAATTAATCAAAGCTTAAATTGAATTTTCTATTTATGAAAGGATTTAATTTGACTAATCTATCCAACAAAAAAAATATTTCCAGTTTTAGTTGGCTTCATTTTGCTGCAAGGAATTTTTCTGCATTTTTGGAGATTTTTCTGAATTTATTTGATATTTATTTGAATTTATTTGTTTTTATTTGAATTTCTGGAATTTCGTTAATTCGGAAAACATTTTTATTTTCAAAATCCTCCCGGGCCGAATTTCTTCCCGCGGCCCACTCCTGTTTTTCCCGCCCGGCCCATCTTCCCCGCCTCGGCCCGCAAGGCGTCTTCGCTCGCCCACCAAATTGGTGCACCATCGCCGTCCGATCTGGCGGCGCGTGATCGGCCGGATGTAGCCGCGTCGCCCAGTGCCGCGTCGCCGCCGAAACCCTAGCCGCCTCCACGCCAGACTCCACCTCCGCAACCACCGCCGCGTTTTTCGCGCCTGCCGCGCTGTATCCGTGCCGGACTCCTTCGGCGTCCGCGCCTATTTAACGCGCCGCACCCGCCCCTCTCTCTCATTTCCCGAGACTCATCGCCGTGCGCAGCCCCGAGCCCAACCCTAGCGCCGCCGGCTCCAAGCTCTTTGCCGCCGACGTTCTTCGCCCACGGTGAGCCTCCGCCGCCGCTTTTGCTCGCGCCGAGTTCCCCGCGGCGCCCTCTTCCTTTTACCTCAGATCTGATCGCGTCTTGTCGCGGTTTTGCACGAAGCAGCGCCGTCTTCTCAGCCTCCGGCGTTGTCGCGCCAGCACCGCCGCCATCGTCCCTTGCCGTGTGCGTGGTCGTCCGATTCGCCTCGCCGCCGGATGCCCGCCGCGTGGGACGGGCCCGATCGGGCGCGTCGGCGCGACGCCAACCGCCGCGTCGGCAGCCACGTGGCCCAGCCACGTGTGCCCTAGCCCCGCGTGGAAGCCACATCATTGACGCGTGGCACGCCACCTCAGTAAGTCCGCCGCGTCGCCCCCAGATCCCCTCGGTGGACGCAGTCCACCGTGAACCCAAGCGCTGACATGTGGGCCCCACATGTCAGTCGGCTCTTCTTTTTCTTTTTCTGATTTTCCAGAAAATCTGAAATTCCAGCCAATCACGTGTTGCCACGTGTCAGCCTCTCAGTTTTTCTGATTTTCTGATCTCGGAATCTTCCAGGAGCCCGTTCTCCTTCGTTCGAGCTCCGATTCAAGTGATTCAAATTTCTAAATTTAAGATCTATCTTCCAGTACCATTCTTTTCAATTTTTGAATTTTGTTTGAATTTGTTTTATTTATTTGCTCTCGTTTCGCGTGTAAACGACGCAGTCGAAGCTCAAGCAAATCAACAGTTAGAGGTAGAACCAGCAAGAGGCAGCGAAGGCAAGTCTTCCTTGAACATATTGATCCTAAATTTTATAAAAATGTTATGTTGTTTTTAAAATTATGCATGCTTACTTTTATGCAAAGTACTTTAAATGTAGTCCTATGGTTTAGTTAAATTCCAGTTTGTTGTACCCTCATTGGTATTGATCATGTCGAACCTTTGACACCCTAGATGATATATACTAGCTGTTTTATTTGGTGATATCCAGTAGATTAGCATGGAACGGTAGAATTGCTTAGTCCAGTGTAAATGTTTCGGTATTATGCCATGATGGGAATCAGTTCAAATGTTGTTTAAACTTATTTGTGAAATCGCGGCAATTGGTGTTGCTGCTGTGAGTTAAATAAAATAAAGTGGAAATGGTTTAGACCGTGGCGGATGGATGTTTGGCAGGTGCAGAAAGCACGAGACCTTGGTATGTGAATGTTCCGCCCTAGTCAATTAAGGACCGAAGCGTGTGTTACCATGGACCGAGCACTACCGTACAACCACAAGTCTATATGGGTACGACCTGGCTAAATAATTTGTGCGTCTCATTATTAGCTTCGTTGGTGAGTGCCAGATGTTGGTAGGCGCATGAGGGGCTTCAGATCGGGCGGCTAGAACCCTAACAACGGTGAAACCTTAGCGGGCGAGGTTAATAGTGGGGTTGTACATTGTAAAGGCCTTGTCATGATCTCTCTGCCGACACACCAAAGGAAGTGTGTTAATTGCATGGCAACAAGAGTCGATCATGTCTTGTGGGTAAAGTGTACACACTCTGCAGAGTTAAAACTACTTAAGTAGCCGTGCCCACGGTCAAGGGCAGGCGAGGTACGCTTGCACATTGTAGATTTCATGGTTTTGTTTTAAAGGAAAATGGTTGTTTTAGGAATCCGTGAGCAGATGGAACTCTCGGGTTATGGTTTGGCAGATGGAGCCAGTCAGGTAGATAGAACCTGCTTTAATTGTCATATAAAATTCAATTACTATTTAATTACCTTTTGATCAAATGATGCTTTATGAAATTACTATTGGTATTTACAGTTAAACTTTGCTTTATGCTAAAAGAGCCATATTATGCCTTCAATTATTTAGCCTTGCATATAGTTATCAATTATGTTTCCAAGACTTGCGGAGTACATTCTGTGCTCACCCTTGCGACATCCCCAACCTTCCACAGAAGAGTTCGCAGAAGCTGAAGGTGACTACGATTTCTACGCTTGTGGTTACGACGAAGGCGATCCGGAATGCTAGGACGCGAACCCCAGTCGATTGCCTGTTGGGCAAATGGATGGGCTTATCCTGCTTTTGATATTCCGTTTTTGCTGTTTCTTATTGAACTCAAGCTATGATGTTGCTTATTTGTAATAATTGGCCATAAGGCTAATACTCTTTTGCTTAGTTAATATTATTTGATTCGTGATATGGATGTGTTGTCATCACTGTTTCCACTGTGTGTGCTAGCTTTTCCTGGACTAGCACAGGTTATACACAGAGGGTTCGGATTTGGAGATCCGGTCCCGACAGAATTGCCATGTCAACAGGGCAAACAGAAAGTCATGGGCTGACGTGGTCATCCCTTTCCATTTGCCCTTGTCGCCGCCTCGCCGTATACCAAATGTCATCTTCACGGGAGACAACTTGGCCCGAACTGCAGTAACGGCCTGTGACTGACAGGACATGTTAGCTGATTTGGTGGGCTCCTTCGGTGCAGCACATGGCTTCGGTAGTGCTTCTAGCTTTGGTGCTGCAGGGTAGGCATTGAAGAAGATTTCCTTTTTGAGCCATTGGATGAATGTACTAATGGCATCCCCTAGTATGATGATCTCGTCGTTTGGAGGCATCTCCAGTGTGACGACCTTGCAAAATTCTTGTACACCGTCAACGTGGACCTTCGCATAGCCCGGATCTAAATTAAGACCGTGCACAAATGCCCCTACACTGGATAGATATGCACGCCCCTAAGCAGCCTGCAAGGGAACAAAGCCGTTAGCAAGCCTCCCTTGTAGATTGCATAGCGTGGCAACCTACATAAAGGTACACAATTAATTAGCTAACACGTCCAACAAGTCTATCTAAGGAGCATTGAAGATATGTATATTACTCGAGTGTCGTCGGGAGAAAATCTTGCATCGTCCACATCCGTCTTAGGGCTGGACGTGCAGCTACTATGACGGTTTGTTGGGCTAAATTGCGCCTGCGCTTCTTGGGCTTGCACGTTCCATACCTGCCTCTCCACAACCACCCTTTGCTCTACCATTTCTTCAAAGCTTCTTAGTTAACTATCGAACTACGATCTCAGCCTTTCCTCAACCCTTTCCTCAATTAGGGCTACTAGCCATTTCTCGTGCTCGGCTTTACTTCTCTTCCTACTCCGGTACATGTCAGAGTCTTGTGAAAATCCCATTTTCCTAGAAACGAAAACACCTAGGCCTTAGGTGCGACCCGGATGCTCCTTGTTTACTAAGGCCGTGGACAATATATCTTCCTCTCTATCTGAAGTGAAAGAGCCCTAAAAAGATTCTGTGCTCAACGATATCTGGCATTGGGATATTTCCTCATCAGCGGGGTTGGCAAAGTACACGCCGCCCGAAGATGTGGGACGTGACCTCACTCTTACCCAGTTTTAGGCGCGTGGGTCCAAGATCGAGGAAAACGGTGGCGCGACCTCCTTCTGGATTGTCTCGTCGTCCTTCCTTGTCCATTGCACAATCTTTTCCTCGTACCCGGTTGAGTCGAGTCTGTGTGGGTGGGTGTTTTTTGACTGGATGGTCTTGTGCACCACACTTTGACGCACGAACTCTTCCATTGTCTTCATCTCAACAAATCGTTCCCACACGTCTTCAGTGATGAACTCGTACTTCTGGAACGGGGTCATTTCATTATTCACATAATTAGTGACAAGGACGCTCTTGAAGTTCTTCCACGCCTTTCCCGCCACTAGCAACGCATACCGTCGCAGTGCGTGCATGACGCCTTGTGGGAGCTCAAACAATGCGAAAATTTCTGTCACGAGTTTATCGTGCTCCTCATCTGTGAGTATCTTCCATGATGGATAGCTGATGGGGACCCTTTCATGCCCAACGATCCCGCACAGTGTTCGAAAAGCTGCCACAGCCTTAGGAGGTGTGGTACGGGCCGCATCGTGCAGATTGACTGCCGTGATGGTATATCGACTCTGAGACCTTTTACTAAGCCCTCTTGGGCTACGCCTCTGATTTCCTATGTTGGGCGCCTCATCAGATCCATTCGGCAGTGAGGAATGAGGGGACACCATCTTGTAATGAAGATCATAGAAGAGGCAAGTTAGTAAATTAACAACTTACAGAGGCTCATAGAAGAGGAAAGAAAGTAAATTTAAGTGTTGTTAAGTACATTTGTAATTGTATGATGTAAGGTTAAGAGAAGGTAAGTTAAGAGAAGCAAAGTTAAAATAATTAATATTGCTTACAAGTGACAATGTACAAAACAATTCATGATATTTTAGTTATAAGTTTTCAGAGGAACAAACAAACATTGAGAATTCATTCATTCATGCGATATGGCACTGAACCATGTCTAATACAACAAATTGATGATGAATTTTTTTTATATTGCTCTCAGAAATAGGGCTCGATTGAATTTTATAAATTTTCAACCTAAATCACAAATGGGCTAAACAATTAATTAAATGAATAAGGGCTAAACAATTAATCAAGTGATGTGCCCCTCATCATAGACGGTTTAGCCAAAAACCGTCTGTGATGTTCTCCCCTCATCACAGACGGATTTTTGCTAAAACAGTATGTGATGTGCCCCTCATCATAGACGATTTTAGTCAAAAACCGTCTTTGATATTTTCCCCCTCATTACATATGGTTTTTGGCTAAAGCCATCTGTGATGTGCCACTCATCACAAATGGTTTTAGCCAAAAACCATCTGTGATGTGGCTGAGACTCATTGCAGACGGTTTTTATAAAAAACAATCAGTGATGACGTGTCTAATATAACCCCTTTTGTAGTAGTGACACACACCAATTCAACACAAAACATATTATAATACCAAAGAGGAATAAACTTCACACATACACAAAATTCAGTCATTCAATCTAAACCTCGCAATTCAAACTGATTAAATTGTCCAACCCAAATTCTCCATTTCTCAGGAACATCATATTTCGCTAAAAGATACATCCATAATGGTTAAAAGAAAAAGATATGTCTACACAATACAGTGTAAATGCCATAGCTTACATTATTATCCTCAGATCTCATACAACACAAAGTATAAACAATTCTTAAAAACATGTTCTATATTCTATTAATCAAGATTAATTTGATATTCTAAAAGACATGAGTTATACGTGGTATGGCTAAGCATACTAAGTATAGTCTAACTAACCCATGTTGATTTCTAATATTAACCAACTAGTAATGAACCATCCTAGGGTGACAAATAATCATGGCATACAAATGACAAGGTATGGTATAATCCTATTGGGATGAATAACTAGACCCCAAAATAAATTTGGAAACAGATGTACATGTTAAATAACATGCAGTAGATTGAAACAATATAGCATTTAGTAAATCTAGATTCAACATGGTCAAAGTACAATTTTCCTTGGAAGAACTCTTGTTCTTGCTCCTAACCTTGCTCTTGGTATAACGATTCCTGCTTGGACGCTCCAAGCACTTCAATATCTACGTGTAACGAGAGAAAACACCAAATAAATACCAAAGTAGAGAGAAAACAAACTCCAAAAATCAAATAAAATTTATTATTAAATAGATCTCAATTTTACAATTTTTTAGAAATTTCAATACACTACTACACAGAAGACTATTACAGACGGTTAGAAAATGTCATCACAGACATTTCTCTGGCCTATCTGTAATCATGTGTCAGTGATAATACGACACATATCACAGATAGTTTCTGAACCGACTATGAAAATACATATCACAGATAGTTTTTTAACTAGAACCGTTTGTGATATATGTGATCACAGATGGTTTTTTAATAGAACCGTTTATGATATGAGCATGTCATAGATGGTTTTTAAATAGAACCGTTTGTGATATATTTTTTCCCTAAATCACTTTCATAACTTCCATGATTAGTATCTGTTGTTCAAAATTTTATTCTCCTTAGATATTCCTACAACGACATTTACAAGGCACAACCAGTTATAAATTTTGCAATTGAATATCAAAACATCCTAGATGCATGGAGGCAACAGCTTGTCTGATGAGGAGGGTCTTAAAATATAAACATTTGTAGTACTTTCATTACCTTTCTTATTCTAATGTTGATGGATTCCAAGGCAAAATCCAATTCCAACAACAGTTCATCCTGAAAGTTGTCATCCTCTGATTTATCTTCCACTTCATCCTCATCCTGAATGAGAATACCTTAGGCTCCTATTTTCACTATGGTCTTGTGCAGGAACATGACCAACATGATCTTGTTCCTATATAAGACTAGAGTGAAAATAGGCCACATATGGTATTCTCATTCGGGGATGCGGATAAAGTGGAAGATAAATAAGAGCATGACAACTTTTAGGATGAACTGTTGATGAAATTGGATTTTGCCTTGGAATCCGTCAACATTAGAATAAGAAAGGTGATGAAAGTGCTACAAATGTTCATATTTTAAGACCCTCCTCATCAGACAAACTGTTGCCTCAATGCATCTAGGATGTTTTGATATTTAATTTTAAAATCTATAACTGGTTGTGCCTTGTAAATATCATTGTAGAAATATCTAAAGAGAAGAAAATTTTGAACAACAGATACTAATCATGGAAGTTCTGCCAAGAGAGGTAGGAAAAAAACATTAATATTTCATACTCCAAGATAAGAAGACCTTACCACAAATATGATAACAAAATATATATTTCATAGTTAGGTGACAATACATTAACAAAATATGATATATACCACAAATATCAACAAGGTACATTAAGAAATCACATTATTTCATAGTTCAAGACAAGAAGACCTTAGGGTTTTTTTATGTCTGCCATCATATGTGCCATAGCTTCCGCAAGAGAGGCTTTTCGGTTCTCTCTAAAGTTCCACAACTCCAGTACAGTGCTGATTTGTTTGACACCAATAATCGATTGATCCCTAGTCATATCTCTTAATCCCTACAAAAGCGATCAAGTTATTGTCAAAAGGGTGTCTTGTTATATTATTAGTAACCACGTTGAATTAAATACCATAAACCTTTATATTACCTCTATAAGCTCAGCTTTGGTTTCTTCTAACTCTGTATTAGCCCTGTGGTCCTTAATGATGAGTGCTGTGTTAAAAGATTGATGAGTGCTGTGCTAAAGGATTTAATATCTTGTAATTTATCATCTATGTATTTCTGTTCTAGTTTCATCTCATAAATCTTTTCAGTTAACTCAGGCTTGCCCTTCAATTGTTCGATCTCCACCTCAAGTTTTTGTTTAGCTTCTAACATCTTTTTTCATGTCATCTATATTACAAAAATCAGATTTCAATTGATTTAGATCAGAGACATATAGGAATAAAGACAGCATGCTTATATAACATGATGACTGATGCTCATCATAAGTGCTACTTGACTGATGCGCATAGTTTTTTATAGAAAGTAAATGCAAAAGTGTAATACTTCGCACGACATGTACTTGTCCAAGCTTTGCTTGCCTCTAAGATTACTTCACACAACATGTACTTCACATGATCACATATTTACATCCAACAACAGATGGTTCTATGTTGACATAGTCTCACATTCAAATCATAAGACTTATATTTCTCACATAGTCTCACATTAAAACAACTATGTAGACATAGTCTCACATTCAAACCATGTCAACATATATAGTCTTACATTCAAATCATACGACATAAAAGCATCCACTTGTAAACAAATCGGCAGTTCCACAACAGGAAAAACTGATTAAAAAACTGCACAATAAAAATTATACTCCACTGGAATGTTTCGTTTGACGTCACAAAACATATAAGAGAAAAATACCAGTCTTGCATTAGTTCTCTTGATTATTTTCCTTTTGTAATCATGGCACGATCTTATGTGTGTGTTGTCTAACTGCTCAAGAGTGTGCCTTATGACACATGTATGATGTATCTTCTTTCGTGAGTGAGCTTTTGGACTGCATGACCGAAGCTACTAAGAATATTTCATACTCATACATGTATATCACTGAATGCACATCATATATTTTTCTCACAACTTTTATAAATAGTTGTGCCATCATGTGCTATGATAAAAACATGGTACCATATTCTTTCCAATCAGATATTTTGTATGATGTCCGAATTATTTTGCCTGAAATTCTAATGCTCTTTGGCACAAAATTTTATTTAATCGACGGCATCAATATATGGATTTCCAAAGAAGGGTGAATTAAGTGCTTGCTCACTAAGGGGGAGCTAGGTCCCCGAAGTGGAGGATGCAGAGGAGGAGGTCGCCAACGGAGAGGTCACCGCGAGGAGGATGCCGAGGGCGAGGTCGCCGACAGGGAGGACGCTGCGGGGGAGGATGCTGAGGGCGAGGTCACCAACAGGGAGGCTGTCGCGGGGGAGGATGCCGAGGGCGAGGACACCGACAAGGATGCTGCTGCGGGTGAGGATGCTAAGGGCGAGGTCGCAGACGAGGAGGCCACCACGGGAGAGAATGCTGAGGACGAGGACGCCGATGGGGAGGCCGTCGTAAGGGAGGATGATGAGGGTGAGGTCGCCAATGGGGAGGCCGCCGCGGGGTGCAGCTGAACGAGCGAGGAAGGAGGCGAACAGTTTTCAATTTCGTTTGGCTGAGTGCAGCGAACACAAAACCTAAATGATATATATACTAAGGAGTGTTATCACAGATGATTATATTAAAAAACCGTCTGTAATAAGCCATATCACATACGGTTCTTAGCACATCATGTAGCTTCTGACGGTCGTGGTGCAAAACCGTTTGTGATTAGCTTTAATACAGACAATTTTCAAAAACCATCCGTGATGAGTCATCTTATATAGGTCTTTATGTAGTAGTGATCGTCTCAATCGGAGCTTGTATGAGGGAGAATGGGCTCATGAAAGATTTGCTAAATATCTTTTGCCGCCTTAGTATGGGTTTATCATCACTGGGCTGGTGCAACGTTAGGTTTAAGTAATGTAATGGTTATGTCATGACTCTCTGCGGCACACCAAAAGAAGTGTGTTAATGATTTGCAAAAAGAGTCGGTCATGTCTTGTGGGTAAAGCTATATATCTCTGTATAGTGTAAATCTTTTCGGAAAGCCGTGCCCGTGGTTATGGGAGACTTGGTTAACTGACACTAGTTAGAAGTTTTGGTATTTTCAAAATAGTTTGAATTGGAGATATTTGTTGGAAATTTTTTATTTCAAATATTATGCCAGGATGGGCAAAAGATTGGTGCGATTCTCACATTCATGGAGGACAGTGAGTTGTTATATGTTATGCTATTCTTATTTATTTACTTGTCAGTCAAACTTGCTCTTACAAAGTTCCGTTTGCAAATTACTACTTGATATTCTATTCAACTTCGCTTTATGCAAAATAACCGTAGAAGCCTCATTTGACATAGCCAGCAATTACTACACTTTTGCGATACACTTTAAGTCTTGCTGAGTACGAAAGTACTCAACCTTGCTTATTTGTTAGTTTAGGCGAAGAGAACGAAAGTTCAAATGACATATACGCATGTGTTGACGTCAAAAACTTGAAGTAGGGTTTCGACAACAAAGACACCGCATTTAACACCGTTCGAGAGCGTGCGGTCGATTTGACCTATAATCGACAAGGTAAAAATATAAAATTCACTCAGAGCCGATCGTGAAAATCAATCGGTTTAGATTCGATCAGCTCAAAGCTGATCGGACTGAGGGTAACGATAAGTCTAATTAGCCGATCGTGAAGATCAATCGGCTTAGATTCAATCAGCTCAAAGCCGATTAAATCAAGATAAAAAAGGGTAAATCTAACTAGCCGATTATGGCTAATCAGAGGATAAAGGTAGATCGATTCTAAAGAAGGCGATGCACAGCAAAATCAGAATAAATCGAACCTGGGCGTAATTGATGGAGATCAACAATCGGCGATGTGCAACTTTATTGATCAAGATCGAATTACAAGAAGACTAAATTACAGAAACTACTCCTAGTCGACGGAAAAGTAGATGAAAAGTAGACGCGAATTGGTTGATTGGCTCTGGGCAGCTTTTCTGATCACCTATAGACCTCTTTTATACCCAATGGCCAATAGAATCCTGGTACAACACGTTAGGAGTAGAATCCGTATCGGCCTCTATTTGGATGGTGATTTCCTTAACAACCTGTTCCGTTTCCAAATATCTTCAATTTGTATCCTGATCATATCTTGTTGATCTTGGACTGCCGATTCTGACCCTATCTGCCAAATTTTGGTGCAAACAGCATGTTACGGGAATTTTGATGATGCGTTTCTCTATGGTTTAACTTTGTTAGTTGCATGTCGGAATAGATGGGCAAGGCTAAAAAGTATCTGTATCTTCCGCTGCTTTTGATTAAGCTTTCATGACTTTTTGTACGAAGCAAGATATATTAATAAAGTTGAGAGCTTTCGTTTGGATGTGGTAACAATATTGTAATTATGCGTATTAGCCACTAATCATGGGACCAATACAGTATGCACATAAGATCTTCTCGGTATTCCATGCCAGAAAAGAGGGTCCCTATAGACCATCTTGGTCATCATGACCACTCTAGAGATTACAAAGACCACAACCACTCTAGAAAATGACCATTGTAGGAGCATGGCCTCTCTACGAGCATCTGACTACTTAGTGGTGAAACCACAACGACTCAGGATAAAGTTATGACTACTCTCGACAAGGCTAAAATCACCTTAGACAAGACCAGGACCTCTCAAACCAAATTATTGGCCAGGACAAAGCAAACTTATATCAAACTCAAATCTGAGTACCACAGGAACTATAATCAATTACTCATTATAAATATAGATAGAACACTCTAAGGTCTCGGAGTAAAATAAAACGGAGGGAGGTTATTATTAAGTAGTTTGCATGGAATAACTTGCGTGGGTTCACAGGTCACGACATTCGACAGATGTCTCGAGTAATAATTCGCCTGTTGACTAATCGCTTGAAAGTATTTCTTTATTTCCGTAACAAGTAGGAGTTGTAGACTAGTTTTAACGAACTTCCTAAAACAGCTAGTACTACTGCTACTGTAGTTGCACTGATCTCGAGCTTGCGCTACGCAGGGAAAACATTTTCTGTATGACCAAAATTTCGGATCCCTCCCATAGAAGTGAAATAAAATTCAAATGTGCATGTCAAATTCAAAAACAATATCTCTATCCAAATTAGTAAAATCTTAGAATTTTTAGACAAACCTCCAATAAGACCACGGAGAGATGGGCCGAACTGACAGCCATAGACGGTTGGAGGCACCCCCAACCCCACCCCCCCTAAAAAAACATTTTGCAGCATACTCCTTTTTTTCAATACATATCATTCTACAATTTAAATGTGATTTTTTTTTATCTTTTTTCTTTCTATACTTCTCTACTTTAACTATTTCTAATAACAATTACTGTCATAAAATTAGAACAAGACACATCATCTAAACATTTATTCAAAAATGAACGGACGTACATGCACCCCTCGGGCTAACGGATGTGGATGGGTAACTGGTTATGGGGCAAAGCATAAATTTCTTCACTTAATTTGATAACCTAAAATGAGGAGGAGGCTCAACTTACCTTGCATGTCACTACACCAAAAAACGTCATCAGTGGCGGTTCATAACCGCCATCAGTGGCGGTTATTGAACCGCCACAGATATAGTGCCACTGATAATCGAGGATTATCAGTGGCGGTTTTCTAACCGTCACAGATAAGTGTTATCTGTGACGGTTCTACATACTAACCGCCACAGATAACAATACTATCTGTGGCGGTTCTATCCACCAACCGCCACAGATAACAATACTATCTGTGGCGGTTCTATCCACCAACCGCCACAGATAACTACACTATCTGTGACGGTTCTTTCCTACAACCGCCACAGATAAAAATATTATCTGTGGCGGTTCTTCCCACCAACCGCCACAGATAACTATATTATCTCGTGGCGGTTCTATACATCAACCGCCACAGATCTATATTATCGTGGCGGTTCTATCCACCAACCGCCACAGATAGTGCCTCGACCAAAAATAAAAACTGCATTTTGGGCTAGCCTCGTGTCTGCTAGCCATGCCCTCTCAAACATATAATACATCAATCACAGATTTTGCATACACACGTTACAATGTACAACAATCACAGATTTAGCATATACACAACTACAATATAATACATCAATCACAATTGCAATTTTGCATATGCACAATTATAATGTACAACAATCACAGATTTTGCATATACACAACTACAATATAATACATCAATCACAATTACATATAATACATCAATCACAATTACAATCACAAATTTTGCATATCACAATTACAATATACACAATTACAATATACAATTAAAGTGTCTCATGCATGAGGTGCTCGATCATGGTGATGGTGTAGGGCATGCCTCCCACTGGACTGCTCCCTTCTCCTCCATTCACTCATCTTTGCATCAATATTTCTCGAGTATGTAAATGAAGTCATTATATATCATACTATGGAAAGCTAAATAGATCACTTTTGTTGTATCACAAATCTAGCCGATCCATTGCCGTCTTATTCCATGTGAATGCCGTGGCATCCTCCAGATATTGTACATGCATTAGCTAGTTTATACTCCTCTATTTTTGAATATGTGACATTCTATTTTTCAATTTTTATTCCTAAATACATATCATTCTACAATTTTGATCCTACTTTTTACTATTTTTCCTTCTATAATCTCCATTTAGCTATTTTTAATGGCATTTACTATCATACATTAGAGTAAAACACACCATCTAAAAATATAAGGACCATGTAATCAAATATCTTATGAATGGAAGGTAAAGATGCAAAAGGAAACTTCGGCAACTAAATCAAGCAATCAAATAAACCTCTTTGTAATGGTGCAGTTTTGAAATGAGCTCTTTCCGTATTCATCCATCACCCACGCCTATAAAAAGCTCTACTAGCCATCATGAAAGGGCACAGAGAAAAGCAATAGAGGGAGAGCTCCTCGCCTAGAGCGCACGCACGCACGCACACACACCACCCATCAACACACACACACACGGAGAAGGGCAACAACACAAGCGCAGATCAATCACAACTTCTTAAATGAAATGACAAAAATTAGAACATATGCAAGCCATGCCATCCAATACTAAACTTGACATTCAATGAAACATCAATTTACACCACCGCATTTAAAAAATTAACTAGTTTTGTGAACTATAAGCCTCACGAGTCTTCACTGTTGGTAGGGGCCTCGGGAGGTGGTAGATGAGTATGGAAGACTTCATCGTTATTATCTGGTCATGAAACTCGCCGTTCTTGTTGAGTACTTCCTTCATAATGAAGTAGGCGAGCTGTCCCCGAATGCCTTGGATTTCATTTGGAACCATCCTCCCATAGGCAACTTCAAACGCTATAGATAGAAAAAGTTTGTCTTAAGAGCTTATATAGAGAATGAGATGTGCAAATCAATGTGTGATGTTAGCGTGACAAACCTCTACGTCATTGTTTACTATTGTAGAGCCTAAGATTTCGCGCATGTATTGGCACACGAAGTACCCACATAAATTTGTTCTGGCGGTGCTTGGTAATCGCAAAAATTGAATAAACTTATACGACATTGAAGGAGTTATTGACTACGAGGTGCGATATAGACAAATTGTTTTTGTGCGTACCGGAAATTTAGTACGGATTGTCAGTGATTTATGGAAAGGACGGTGTCTTGAGCACTTTTTACAATATGCTTTGAAGGCCCTATTCACTAGACTTGTCATATCTTTGTAGTCTTTTGGATCTTTGTCCCGCGGGTCCAAGATCAGCATCTTGCTTTTATCTGGATGAATTACTACGAGAATCCAGTGGAAACTACGTACACATGTATGATGCCGTAGTCATTAGTCCTAACCTGAGCAAAGAACGAGATCAACAAGTAATTGAACTAGCTAGTGAGCCACTTACTTGAAATTGTATGGTAAAAGTATGAACTCCTTGTCTTGGAGTTTGATGAGAGCGTTATATACGTAGTCCTCGACCTCCTTTGGTACTCTTTTGATTTCCGGCTGGCAAACCGCTCCTGATCGAGGAACGCCATCGCCCTTTGGTTCTTTTAGTTCGATCAACTCGTATCTACATAACAAATGATTTAGACATCACATTTATCGGTATTACATGAATGTAGACAATGATTTTTATATTGACACTTACAAAGTGACAAAGATCTCATAAGAGACACGTCGAGGGCATCTTGATAGTACATGTTGTGCAACTCATTGAATTCTATCATGAAGCCGGTCCCCTCATGGTGGAAATGTTCCTCTCGAAAATGGCGGTGATCACCTTCGGAGTACATGGTGGTTCGATCGCTCCATATACCATTCATGTAATCGCTTTAGCTGCTTTGTTAGACTATGAAGCTTCAAGGGGTGACAAACGGCTTCCCAATTCGTATTTGATCTTTCTTGAGCTTGTCCTTTGGAGACCGCTTTACCCTTACTTTTCTCGCACACAACATCATACTCCGCTCGCCGCCGACCTACCGATATGGCTTGTCTATTTCGCCATGCCTTCAGAGGAGGGTTTTAAGTCGGTCAACGAAGTTGTCGCACTAACTTTCATCTGTTGATGTGTTGGTGACGTGTGCGAGGTTTATTGTAGGAGAGGCCGCGAGTTCATCAGAGGAGAGGCGGCGGGTTCACTGCAGAGAGGTGGCGAGTTCACCTCGGGAGGGGTGGCGTGTTCACCTCGGGAGGAACAGCACTTCATGATGGTCCAAGGTGATGTCACGTTTGCGCCACTGGATGAATGTGTGGACGGCACTTCCTAGAGTTGTAACCTCGTCGTTCGGGGGCATTTCTAGCCCGAGGTTGGCGAACTCGGGATTAACCGTGTCCACCTGAACCTTTGCATATCCCGCGCTTATCGCGAGTTGTGCAATACACCTCCTTCTTGGCATGGGTGCGCTATGCATATCCGGCTTGAATGAATATGTTCATGACGGGCAAAGTGAGCGCACGGTGTGGGGTCATGTATGTCGTCCACAGGATAATGACCCATGTCCTGTTCTACAATTGGGGCGGATGGGCAACCTCCTGCGACGATTCGGAGGGCTGGTCGTAATAATGTTCTCGGCTTGTGATCGCTCATGGCTTGTTGTACTTGTCGTTGTACTTGTTGTTCAATTGTGCCTTGTAATTCTCAAGCATCTTTTCCTTCATCATTTCTATTTCGCAAACGCTTCTCTAGCTCTCTTTCGACTCTTGTAAGTGTGAAGGTGCTCGGGAATCTGTCTTCCACGGAACCTTAACCCGACACCTCTTGTTCGTCCAGATGCTCCTTGTTTCCCAGGCACGTGTTAGTTCGTCGCTCTCCTATCCGGTTGGAATGTTCCTTGGGAAGACTCGACGTCTGACTCCTGGACCTTTGTGACATTGCTTCGTCGTCGCTATTTCGAAGGATAAGCCCCACCGGACGTGACACTTGCCCTCGCTAGCACGTAGTGCTTGACTCGGTCCGTAGTCCGCCAATTGACTTGTACCAATGATTGTAGTGATTCTCGCTTCTGCCTCTCCCATTGAGGATTTTACGGTACATCCACCCGCACCAAGTCCGTGTGGATGGATGTTCCTTCTTCCGATGTTTATGTGGTCCTCATTGGACTTCTTTGTCGCTTCACTTTGCTTCATCGACACGAAATCATCCCAATATGGTTCTAAGTTTGGGTAGTCCCGATGGCCGATCGGTTTTTCTTTACATAAGTAGTATTCACTGGCCTTGAAGTTCCTCCATGCCGCATCCATGGTCATCAACGCATCCCGACGCACGCGGTGTTCATCTTCTTCGTGGAATTGAAGGTTTGTTTCAGCTCGATCCATAGATCCGCTTTGATGGTATCGGGCACTTTGTGCCAATCCAAAAGGTGATTGGCACTCTCCCTGCGATATACCCGCAGTTGTTCGCACTTTGCTACGAACTTTGGCGGTGCACTAGGGCCCCACTTACGAGACCTCCGAGATGGTATACCGCCTTGGGCTTCTTATTTCTTCCTCGGCCACGAGGTCTTGCCTGTGTATGTCAAGATCGGCGGCAACACGGTGGTTGGGTGGAGGTTGAGGAACCCGTAGGGCTAGGGCTTGGGCTCGGGGTGGATTGCTCCTCCATATCGCCTTGGATGTGCGAATGAAAGAGGTAAAGTATGGAACCATTAGAATTTGGCGATCCGATGGGTTAAGTGCGGAAGTTTAACTCGAGAACTAGAAATAAAAGTAATCAAGAATTGGGCATTCAATTGATGGGCCTGAAGTACCGAATTGTCTACAAGAAGGGTAAGGAGAATGTGGTTGCCAACGCATTGTCATGGGCTGGACAACTCATGAATTTGCGTGCTTTATCGGGATGCAACCTCCGTGTATTCAAGAGGTAGTGAATTCGATGCCACCGACAATGTAGCACAACAACTAGCATAGTTGGACGCTCATAGCCCCAGCAAAGAGTGGGTTTGAATTGCATCAAGGTTTGATCCATAAGCAAGGAAAAATTTGGATTGAGAGAACTCTGCGTTACAAACTAAACTAATTGTGGCTTTCCATTGAAGTACCATTGGAGGGCATTCGCAATGCGGATAACCAACCAAAGACTAAAGGAATTGTTTTATGAATAAGAATGAAATAGGGAGTAGAGAATTTTGTTAAGCAATGTGAAACTTTTCACTAGCAAAGGGGAAAAGATCCAAACCAGTTTGTCTAGTGTAGCCTTTACCCATTCTTACAAATGCATGGCAAGATTTGACAATGAATTTTGGATTGTCAAACGCCCGCAACTTTCAAGCACTAAATGGAAGAGGTGTAAACGCTCAGAAAAGATCTCTAGTTAACAAAACCAATCCTAGACCTAGCAGATAAAGCGGTAAGAAGCATACTACGCACCCTTGATCCTTTCCTCGCTCAACACGTATGCGCCCTTTACCTGCAAAGCATGGAGGGAACTTAGATCTAGCACTTTAGATGGCCAAGGCCCACAAAACCCACAAGAAGAGAATCACGAGTACTACCTATCTACTAAACAATAGGACCAAGTAGGCTATCGGTTGGGCAATCTTTTGACCACCAAACTCAGACTGAAGATGATGGAATGAGTAGTAGACTAGCGTGAAAAAGTTAACCTATTTCGGTTGGTTTATATTACCATAATATCTTGATGCAATAACAAGCAAAGCAACATTTTATCGATGAACAATCGAGCTAAAGAACAGAGCCATCCGAATGAAGGTAGAACATACCTAGGAATGCGCGGCGTCGTGCGGTCGGCGCGTTGCTCGAGGGCGCGGCGCGGCGTCCGGGCGGCGTCGGCGCGTCGGTGGAGGAGGATGGGCGCGGCGTCGGGTGTCGAGGCGTCGGGAGAGAGGGCACGGCGTCGGACGGCGCGTGGCGCGGCGCGGAGCGTCGGACGCGCGTCGGGCGAAGACCGTGGCGGCGGGCTCGGGCGAAGAGTGAAGCGGCAGGAGTTTAGGGGTTAGGCAACGGTGAGAAGAAGAATGATCAGATCGACTTTTATATGTGGGGCCTTATCGTGGCGGTTCTTAACAAGAACCGCCATCGATCTTTTATCTGTGGCGGTTCTTCAAAAGAACCGCGATGATATAATTATCTGTGGCGGTTCTTTATACGAACCGCCATCGATATTTTATCTGTGGCGGTTCTTCACAAGAACCGCCATCGATATATAATTATCGTGGCGGTTCTTTATACGAACCGCCACAGATTCCTTTATCGTGGCGGTTCTTCACAAGAACCGCCATCGATACATATATAATCCGTGGCGGTTCTTTATACGAACCGCCATCGATAATGTATCTGTGGCGGTTCTATACACCAACCGCCACGTATAATGACCATATATATTTCTAATATAGTAATATACCCTATATAATCTCTAATTTATTTTCATATCTTCTAGGATGTATACCAGAATAGAATATTATTTCTAAATATGTTCTAATATCATAAATGCCTTATGTACTATGTACAATATATTTGGTTTTAATTCATACCAGTAGGAGAAACCATTAAAACTTGTGTAATCGGAATATAGTAATTACCCTATATAATCCTAATATAGTAATATATTAATGACCCACATTTCCATTACTCCACACAAATGCATAACACCATATTTCCATTACTCCATACAAATGCATATTGTTTACATCACATTGCCATTACTCGTATATAGCTAATTATTTTCTTTCACAATTTGCCCTTCTTCATGATCGTCGCGATGATAGGTAGTTTCTTGAGTGGTTTCTTCCTCGAGCCTGATGTTGCCATCTACGAAAGGAGGCAACTCGTCAAACTGGTTGTACTCATCCTCATCCACGACATTCTCAACTCCGACGATCCTTCTTTTTCCTCAAGAACTACATGCCGCTTCTTATCGTCGGTCGATTACATAGAAGACTTGTGCTACTTGCTTCGCAAGTACGAATGGTTAAATCTCTCAGATCCGACATGTTCGATGTCCAAAGTAGTGAAGCCGCATTTGTCCACCTTGACACCCTTTGGGAGTTGTACCCAACGACACCAAACATCGGGATCTTAAAAATACAATAGTCGAGCTCCCAAATCTCTTCTATGAACCCATAGAAGCTAGTCTTCTTCTTTGCTGTGTTGTCATAGGCATCTATGCGACACCACTATTTTGGTAAGTGCTTTTGCTATCCCGAGATCTCGTGTAAAAGGTATATCCATTTATGTCGATCCTTGCCATGTCAAGATTGTACCGATGGCCCTTTGCCAACCACCTCAACATAACACTCGTTTCTTTCCAGTCACATGCTCTTTGAACCAATGATTGAACAAACGGTTATGCTCTTTTGTTACCCAAGCCTCTGATCGTCCACGATTTTCCTCTCGTAGCTTATCCTTGTGCATGTCCATGTACGAGGACACCTCAACTGACTGTTGCAAGACTGTGAAATGAGCTTTTTCGAACAATCCATGATCGTAAGAATTTGTTGATTTCCTTCCAATCGTCCCTTTTCCAGCTAGCCTACCCTCATGGCGAGATACTGAGCACTCCTACCGGTTCCACCCCTCCATGTAATCCACGCAAAACTCGATAACCTCCTCAGTTGCATAACCTTCCACAATGCAACCCTCCGGCCGAGATCGATTGCGTACATACTTCTTCAGGATACCCATGTACCTTTCGAACGGGTACATCTGATGCAGGAATACGGGGCCACATACATTTATCTCATTCACAAGGTGAACAATGAGATGAACCATTATATCGAAAAATGATGGAGGGAAATACATCTCTAGCTGGCATAGTGTCTTCACCACATCATTACGTAGTTGTAAAGTCCGATGGGATCGATGACCTTTCGTGAAATCGTGTTGAAGAAGAAACACAACCTCATGATTGCTTCTCGGACCTTTTCAGGCAAAATACCTCTAATTGCAATAGGAAGCATTTGTGTCATCATCACATGACAATCATGAGACTTCATGCCAGTTAACTTCAAATCTTTCATGGACACCAGTTTCTTGATGCTTGCGGAGTAGCCGGATGGAACTTTCACACCATGCAAGCATTTGCAGAGGTCTGTTCTCTCTTTCTTGGATAGAGTGTAGCAAGCTTGGGGAAGGTAAAGTCGGCCTTTCCCGTTGTCTCGAGGATGTAGCTCAGCTCTGATTTTCATATCTTCCAGGTCCCTTCGTGCCTTCAGTCCGTCCTTAGTTTTGCTAGGAATATTCAGCAAAATACCAATCAAGCTGTCACATACATTTTTCTCTACATGCATGACGTCTATGCAGTGTCGAACTTCTAAGTCCTTCCAATAGGGCAAGTTCCAAAATATCGATCTCTTCTTCCATGTGATCTTCTCAGTACGAGACCTCGATTTATTATTACTCTCTCCCTTTCCAAGTACAACATTAATATCCTTAACCATATCATATACCTCTTCCCCACGAGAAGGCCTTGGAGCTATACCATCCTCTTTTGTCCCGTCGAATTGTTTCTTCATATTGCGGTAGGGGTGATTCTCGAAGGAACTGCGGTGATGCATGTACGTTTTCCTTGAGTTATTGAGCCACACACTTGCGGTTTCATCCATGCAATGGGGCATGCTTTGGCCCCTTTACAAGACGACCGGATAGGTTACCAAGGGCGGGAAATCATTGATGGTGCAAAACAACAATGCGCGTAGGGTGAAGTACTCGCTTGTACTCATCCCATACCAGCACACCTTCGTTCCACAGTATCACAAGATCTTCCACCAATGGTTGTAGGTATACATCAATATCATTGCCAGGTTGTCTCGGCCCTTGGATAAGCAGCGACATCATAATGTACTTTCGTTTCATACACAACCAAGGAGGAAGGTTGTAGATACAGAGAGTCACAGGCCAAGTGCTATGAATACTACTCATGTTACCGAAAGGATTCATTCCATCCGTACTCAACCCAAACCTTACATTCCTCGGTTCATTCCCGAAGTCCATCCTAAAGAGCCTATCGATGGTTCTCCACCGCGTAATCGGCAGGTGTCTCGACTTTCCATCCTTTTACGCTCTTCCGAAAGTGCCATCGCATCGATTGGGCATGCTTTTGTTTCCAAATAAACGCTTCAACCGAGATATTACCGGTAAATACCACACCACTTTAGCGGAGCTCCTTTCTTCACCACGGTGCCCTCATTGTCATGGTCTTTACGCTTGTATCGCGATGATTTGCACCGGACATACATGCATGTCTCAGTATACTCTTTGCGATAGAGTATACAATCGCTTGGACATGCATGTATTCTTTCTACTTCCAATCCCAATGGACATACAACCTTCTTAGCTAAATAAGTGGTTATCGGCAATACGTTTCCATCTGGAAGCATGTCCGCTAAGAGATGTAATAGCGCCGTGAAACTTTTATCGGACCAACCATTGCTTGCCTTCAATTTTAGAAGTGAAAGCACGGTGTGCAACTTTGTGTATTCCTCCTTGCAACCCGGGAACAAAGGTGTGTCCGAGTCGTCCAACAAACCCTTGAATTGATTAAACTCTCTCTGACTAGTGTAGTTCCCTTCTGCATCGCGCAACATCTGAGCAAGATTATTATCGTCATCAATGTCCAACCTATCCTCATCAGATCCATAACTGATGTCAGCTGCCATAATGCCTTCTCCATCATCCAATACGTTATCACCTTCATGTATGTTTTCCTCTTCACCGTGACTTGTCCAACGTGTATAGCCAAGTACAAAACCTCTTGAATCAAGTGCAAGTGGATGTGCTCTTTGTCCAAAACATTTTCTCATTCTTGCAATCAATGCATGGACAATGTATGTACTCTGTCTTCTTATGCAATTTGTTCTCCTCGTGCTCTTAAAAGCAGATACCCGTCGATGTAATCTCTACAGTAGCAGTTCGCATTGTACATCCATCTCCGGTCCATCTAAAATTAATTAACATATAAAAATTGATTAAAAACTAATCTAATTACTTATCATCTAAATGAGCTAGATAATAAATTCATCATCTAAAATGATGAGCATCCACCTACCAAATTAGCTTAAATTTCATGTATATCAATATCCAATAATCTTAATTAAATAAATTTAATATATGTCCACACTAATGGAACCAAATTAATAGTAATTAAAAACTAATCAATACTTTTCCTGTAAAGAAGCTAGATAATAAATTCATCATCTAAAATGATGAGCACCCACCTACCAAATTAACTAAAATTTCATTTATATTAATACCCAATAATCTTAATTAAATAAATTTATTATATGCAAGATGTATATGTTCGTACACTAATGGAACCAAATTAATAGTAATTAAAAACTAATCTAATAACTTATCATCTAAAGGAGCTAGATAATAAATTCATATATATGCAAGATGTACATGTCCAGTACACTAATAGAACCCAATTAATAGTAATTAAAAACCAATCTAATTACTTATCATCTAAAGGAGCTAGATAATAAATTCATCATGTATCAAATTAACTTAAAATGCAATTAATATTAAATATATGCTTAATCATAATTCATCATCTATAAAAGGAACACAACATCATCTAATGAACCTAGCTAGAAATAAATTCATCAACTACAAAATGGTACCTAAATAAAAATAAACAAAATCTAAACTTTTCATCTCATCTACATATAAACCCTAATTAAACTTGGTTTAAAAATTAAATTGCAACAAGATTAACACAAATCAAGAGAGGAGAAAAATAACTCACCAAGGAACAACTAGAGGAAGTACAAGCACAAGAATTAGAGAAAGCGAAATCAAATTTAGAAGTTTTGGTTTGCTCTCGGGAGGAAGAAGACCGGTCTTGCCATCGACCACCTATTTATAGGCAATATTATCGATGGCGGTTTTTAACTAGAACCGCCACTAATAACTGATATCCGTGGCGGTTCTATCCTCGAACCGCCATCGATAATCATTATCGATGGCGGTTCGAGGATAGAACCGCCACGATAATCAATAAATCGATGGCGGTTGGAGGATAGCACCGCCATCGATAACCTAGTTATCGATGGCGGTTCTAGCCTCCAACCGCCATCGATAATGTATTTGTTATCGATGGCGGTTCTACCCTCGAACCGCCATCGATATTCATATCGATGGCGGTTCGAGGATAGAACCGCCACTGATATTTTTCCCGCCATTTATGAAATTGAACCGCCACTGATAAATATCTTTGTGGCGGTTCGAAAAAAACCGCCACAAATAGACCGTCACCTATTGCAGGTTTTGGCGTAGTGTGTGCATTGCTGTTTGCCACGGCCCACAAAGAAGGGAACCTTCTGAAAGTCACGTACACGTTACACACCACCGGGTGCGCATGTCCTGGATTCGTTTCTGATCAATTTCCCCGGCCGTATCCGTTCATTGAGGCCAAAGGAGTCATGGACTAGGTAACCAGAGCCAGTACAATAGATACAATAAAGCTATCTCCGCTTACTACTAGCATCTACATATCAATTTATTATATGTGAAAGAGTGAAAAAAGACGAATGATAAGAGAACCAACTCTGATGCAATAGATAGCATCGTACGAGAAACAACGTGCTATCACCAACCAAAAGCCCGTGTTGGAGCAAATATACTTACTCTAGATAATATAGATGAGAGATAGTTGTTATACGAGATTTAATGTTATAGCCAAAAGTATTTCTCTAGAGACACTACTACAGGAATATACATCACATCGGTTCTTTTTCGTCATCACAGTCGGTTCTGGTGGTGACACAAAGTCATTAGATAGTGACGAGGTGGCGCTATCACAGTCGGTTCTCACCCGATAGTGATGGGGGACTCATCTCTATCGGTTCTTTCTACGAACCGATAGAGATGACTCCATCATCTCTGTCGGGGGTATCATCTTTATCGCTTCTTATAAAGAACTGATAGAGATAACTCCCTCATCTCTATCGCTTCTTAGAAAGAACCGATAGAAATGACCTTCTCATCTCTATCGCTTGTTATAAAGAACCGATAGAGATGAGGGGGTATGTTGTTTTCCAATTCACCCTCCTAAAACAACACATATTACACACAGTATGCACATATCCCATTCAAACAGCATAGATTACACACATTATGCACATATCACATTCACAGAACACAAACACTTTATTACAACACACATATCACATTCGTTCACAATATAGAACACAAAAATGCTTAACAGTCATTATACATGCAATCGCATTAACATATATAATATTGTTTACATATAGACTAGTAGGAGCTTTCAGGATCTCTAAACCTACCATCCTCCGCTTTGCAACTTGAGAACAATGGTTTGGTATCGTCTTTCATCAAGCTTTTAAACTTTTCAAACTGTCTTTTCGTGTAATTTCCCTCCACATCCTGCAACATTTGCTCCAAATTGTCCTCAACATATCACACTTAACTCGTATCGGGTTCCACCATGTCTTCGTTGGATATCGGAAGGGTACTACTTGTCTCCCCGTGATGGATCCAACATGTGTAATTCCTCATGAAGCCACGTCGAATCAGGTGGTCTTCAATTTGAGCCGAGTTGCTAAATCTCCTGAGATTGATGCAACCAATGCAAGGACAATATATGAAGTTTGCACCCCTCTTCACCATGTCTTCTTCTACAATTGTTTTGAACTCCTTAACACCACTCTGAAATTCAGCACTCACACAGCTTTTTTGATATATCCATTCCTCATGGTCCATCTGCAATTAAACTATGCACAATAAATTAAGTAAAAACTGGAGCGACAGGTAGTTATTTCAAATATTGAGACATCATTTCAATATTACCTTTGCAAAATAGAGGACGGATTCCAAGATATATAAATGTACTCCCGATATCTTCTTCCCTAGTTAAGAGCTTCCAATTCCCTAGTAAGGAGACATACATTTCAAACATCAACAATGATATCGAATAACCTAAATATGTAGTGTAGTATCTTACAAATCTTTTGACTTCAATGAAACAAAATAAGGGTACCAACGATGATTCCTAATCTCTAAATAGGTTAGATACTAATCCCATTTGAGGATATGTGGTTAGGGCAAGTTCCTAAGCCGTTGAACAACTCCAGAGAAAATTTTGGCAGCACCTCCCCATTGTTCTCCAAATACACGCCTCGACAATAGGTCAAGAGTAATGTGTATCCGGAGAACACCCGAAGAACACCAGGGAGATGCTACCAAAATCTACTCTGGAGTTATACAACAGCTCAGGAACTTGCCTGAACCACATATCCTCAAACTATCCAAAAAAAGTGGACAATTCGAGACTGCTTGCTTATAAATATGCCATTTTGGCATATTTATAAACAAGCACCCTTGAACGGGAGACATAGGTTACACACCCTAAACTCTAGAATTCATCATTTGATAGCAACAATAATTTCAGATTAACACAAGAGCAATACAAAGATAATTAAATGGACATATGCTTGTCAAATAAAGGGTGAGAAATCTGATAAGATACACACAGTTCCAGTGCAACCTAAACTTTCTTTGCGACATATCGAAATTACCTAGTGCAAAATTGAAGGGGTTTGAAGGAATGCTCACATTTTGAAGATAACCACAAATGAGGAAAATATCCTCAAGCTAGGGTTTCAAATTTACGCTCTTAACACCCAACCTTGAGGATATTTCAAATTTTCTCACCCAAGTATTGCTTCCAACCATAATATGTGCTGTGTTTTTGGGTGGTGGCGACTTTCTTAGCCTCTAGAACAACAACAGAGAGAGTTCAGCCCGAGGGGTATACATAACCTAGCGAGGCACAACACAATCGGTTCTCACTTAATAAGCAATAGTGATGTGCACACACATCACTATCGGTTCTAACATAAAAAGCAATAGTGATGTGATCATATACATCACTATCGGTTCTTATACGTGCACATCACTATCATTTCTCACGAAAGAACCGATAGTGATATGAATGTGCACATCACTATCGCTTCTTAAGTGAGAACCGATAGTGATGTGCTGGCACATCTCAATCAGTTCTAATATTAGAACCGATTGTGATGTGCCCAGTGCTACATCACAATCGTTTTTAACTCAGAACCGATAGTGATTATTATTAACACCCCTCCTAAGTCATCTATCACAATCGTTTTTTATAAACTTAAGAACCAACCTAGATAAAATGATAGTGATGACCATTCTGTAGTAGTGAGATAACCTTTAGATATAGTTATTGTACAGTTATTATACAAGCTGAATTTATTGCTTAGTCTAGATGACATGGATGAGAAATAGAGTAAGTAGTGGACTTTGTTATTGTACCTGCTCGTAGTAACTTGCTGTAGCAAACATGTAATTTAACAACTTGTAGAGCCTTGCTCGGGTAATACCGTTAGGAAGCATTTCTTTACTATGGTAAGAAGTGCTAGTACTTACTCCTAACAGTTAGTTGTTTTACCCTATTGCTATGGGTGTGTTTGGTAGGTAGGATGATGTTGAATGAGATGGGATGATGCTATACCATTTGGTTTCATTGTTTGAGTGAATCGAATGGTTCAACATCTATAGAGAATATTTTTCTCAAATTTGTATTCCACCATCCAGGATGGAATGGTTCCATTCAAGCAACCAAACATATCTATAGCTTTTTTTCTTAAACCATCTTGTAAATATACCACTTGATACAAATAACCAAACACACTCTAAGTTCTCATCACATCCGGTTTTGAGTGATGTAGAGGAGGAAGGGGGAGAGAGATAGATCGAGCTTGTTACTTAGTACCAAGATGAGCACTTGTACAAGAAAGAGAGGGAAATGGGGAAATGAGAGAGGTAAAGGAGGATGTATACTCACTACTGCACAAGGGCACATCACAGACGGTACATAAGGGTCATCACTGATGGTTTTGCGAACCATCTGTGAGCAATTGTCAGTGATGACTTCGATGATCGCAGACGATTTGTGAGCCATCTGTGAAAATAGTCATCACAAACGGTTCCAACCAAGAACCATTTGTGATGTATCCCTCATCACATATGGTTCTTGGTTGCAACTATATGTGATGTAGACCTCATCACAGACAGTTCTTGGTTGCAACCATTTGTGATGTAGCTCTCATCATAGACGGTTCTTGTTTGGAACTGTCTGTGCTGAGGGATACATCACAGATGGTTCGTGGTTGCAACCGTCTGTGATGTAGCCCTCATCACAAACGTTTTCAAACAAGAACCATCTGTGATGCTTATTTTTCAGCAATTACTATTTTTTATTTATTGGCTAGCCTTAGAAAATGCTAGCCATGCCCTCTGAAACAAAAGCATTCTAAAGCATCACCAACATATTATTATGACATACATTACAGAAATGAAGTTGGATCACATATACAACATACAGTGCATCCATTTCAAAAATGAACTTCGATCGCACATTACAACGTACAATACATCCATTTCAAAAATCAAGTCACATATATAAAAACCAATTGAATTTAGAACTACAACTCACAAATTCAGCACAAGGTTCACAAATTAATCGAAATGGTAACTAACAAATTCACGACGACTCTGATATCAGGTGATGCTTGAGTGGCATTCACCTTTTGAATTTCTGACCTCACGCATCAAGAAGGCACAGTGTTGTCCTCGAATACCTATCAGGTCAGCCTGTTTTAAAGCAGATTCAACACATTTCTAAGCCTGTCGATGGGAAGAGTAAAGTCTTGCGTGTATCTAAATTAATAACCAGAAACAATTGTTACAAAATTGACAAACCTCTATGACATTTGTCTTCTGTGAACCAATGAGGAGTTGCATGTTGTGGCAAGTACAGAATCCACTTAGATTAGTGCCCTTTGGTTGCTGGTGGCACTGCCAAAATATAATAGGTTAATTAGTTCCAAAGGAATTATTATGGAGTGTGAAGGATTATTGCGTACTAGCAGATACCGAAAACTTATAAATATGCTTCAGCTTCGTTGGGCCCTTCCTGTGTGGACCTCCATAAGATTTGTAGACACTGAACGATGTGTCCTGTAAATCTCTGATAGGCGCCAAGTCGTGGGTTCCGCCCTTTTTGGAATCAAGGTAAATTACCTGGTTGTCTTGGTATAATTACAAGTAGAACACAGTGAAACCTGCACAGGTATGTCGCCATGGTCATTCAACCTAACTTTGAGCTACGTTATATAGTACAAATCAATAAGTATTGCAACTGGACAAAGCACTTACCCCGGGTTGTGGGGTAAAAGTATGATTTTTTTGTTCTATTAAGCCAGCAATACTTTTTCCACGTACTCTTAGACGACTTGTAAATTTTCGTCCATGGTTTGCTTGTACACCATGTGTGGGTCAAGGAAACCCACCGGTTGTTCCCTTGCTTTTGCTTCCATGATCATGTATCTACATATACAAAATCAAGGATCATATATATATGACATTTATCAGTACAACACGAATGTAGATCATGATTGCACACACTTACAATGTCCAGCATCTCATGACTGAGGCATCGAGAGAGTTGAGATTGTAGAGATCGAACAAGTCATCGAAGCGTACCACGAATAAGCCATCTAAAACCGGTGTAAGAAATGCCCTCCTTGAAGCTAACTGAGATACTTGATGCTCGTTGTGCCACTAGCTTGTTGGCTTGTTCCATGCACCAATCATGCAATTGAATGTAGGCTTATGTAAGCGTCTCCTAGTGCTCTTTCGGTACGAACGGCTATCCTGTCTTGAATTGCCACGCCAACAGGGCAAACAGAAAGTTATGGGCTGACGTGGTCCTTTTCGATTTGACCTTTTCACTGCCTCGCTGTCTTGGAAATGTCGTTTTTACGGGAGATGACTTGGCCCAAACTGCAGTAACGGCCTGTGCCCAACAGGACACGGTAGCCGAGTTGGTGGGCTCCTTCGGTACAACACATGGCTCCAGTAGTGTTGGTAGCTCTGGTGCATCACGTGGCTCCAGTAGTGCTTATAGCTTCGGTGCTGTAGGGCGGGCGTCGAAGGAGATGTCCTTCTTGGGCCACTGGATGAATGTGCCGATGGCATCCTCTAGTGTGATGATCTCGTCATTTGGGGGCATCTCTAGCGTGACGATCTTGCAAATTTCATGTAAACCGTTGACCTGGACCTTCGTGTAGCCCAGATCTACCGTGCGACCGTGCACCATCAACCCTAGACTGGATGGATACGCGCACCCTCAAGCAGCCTGCAAGGGAATGGAGCCGTTGACAAGCCTCACTTGGAGAATGCACGGCATGACCACCTACATAAGGGTACACAGTTAGCTAACACGTCAAATAGTTCTATCTAAGGAGCATTGCAGACATGTATATTACCTGGGTTTCATCAGGAAAAAATCTGGTGTCGTCCAAGTTCGTCTTAGGGGCAGACACGCAATTGCTCCGATGGTTAGTTGGGCTGAACTGCGTCTGTGCTTCTCAGGCTTGCACGTTCCATGCCAGTCTCTCTGCAGCCACCCTTTGCTCCATTCTTTCCTCAAAGCTCCTTAGCTGACTATCGAACTGCGCTCTAAGCCTTTCCACAACCCTTTCCTCAATCAGGGCTACTAGCGATTCCTCGCGCTCGGCTTTGCTTCTCTTCCTACTCCGGTATGTGTCGGAGTCTTGTGGGAATCCCATTTTCCATGGAACGAAAACACCTAGGTTTCGGCTGTGGCCCGAGTGCTCCTTGGGTCCCAAGGTCTTGGAGAGTATATCTCTCTCTCTGTCTAAAGTGAAGGAGCTCTGGGAAGATTCCATGCTCAACGCTACCAAGCATTGGGACACTTCCTCGTCTGAAGGGTTGTCAAAGGACATGCCGCCCAAGGACGTGGGATGTGACCTCGTTCTTACCCAGTTTCAGGCACACTGGTCCATGATCAAGGCAAATGGCGGTGTGGCCTCCTTCTAGATTGCCTTGTTATCCACCGTCATCCATTGCACCATCTTGCCTGAGTAACTAGTGGAGCCAACTCTATGCGGGTGGGTGTTTTTCGATTGGACGGTCTTGTGTGCCGCAGTTTGACGCACGAACTCTTCTGTCATCTTCATCTAAACAAATCGTTCCCACACATTTTTAGTAATGAACCCGTACTTCTGGAATGAAGTCATTTACTTATTCACGTAAATAGTGATGAGGACGCTTTTTAAGTTCTTCGACGCCTTTTCGGCCACTAGCAACGCATACCGTCGCAGTGCGTGCATGGCTTCTTGTGGCAACTCAAACGATGTGAAAATTTCTGTCACCAGGCTGTCACACTCCTCATCTGTCAGCGTCTTCCATGATGGATACGTGATGGGGAACCTTTCATGTCCAACGATCCCACACAATATCCAGAATGTTGTTGCGGCCTTAGGAGGTGTGGTAGGGGCCCCTCCTGCGGATCGACCGTCGTGATGGTATATCGGCTCTAGGGCCTTTTACTAGACCCTCTTGGACCGCACCTCTATTTTCATACGTTGGGCACCTCATCAGATCCATTCGGCGATGAGGAATGAGGGGACACCATCTTCTAATGAAGTAGATCGTGTTAGATCTTCAAAGGTCAGGCAAGTTGGTAAAACAACAATTCATAGAGGGTCATAGAAGAGGAAAGAAAGTAAATTTACACGTTGTTTAGTACAGTTGTAAATGTATGATACAAGGTTAAGAGAATGTAAGTTAAGAGAAACAATGTTAATTGAAGGTAAGTTAAGAGTTGTTTTGTAGATACAAGGTTAAAAGAAGGTAAGGTAAGAGAAGCAAAGTTAAACACGCAACATATTTTGGCTGTTGAGCTTGAAAGTGTTCAAACTTGTACAACATGAAGTAGAATCTTATATTCAGCATATATTAAACATGTATTAAACATGACATGCAATCTGATATTTGAAGTGGGTGATGAGAAAGTCCAGGCACATAAGTGGATGTTCTTGCTGCTCGCTCCCTGGTATTCAAAGCCCAATTCTTTGGTCCTATTGGAAACCCTAACCTAGACAGAGTTGCATGCAGGATTTCAATCATGTGGTCTTCAGGGTAATGGTTACATGTAGATCGCACCACTTTCCAGCATATTCCTGTTATGGAATCTAGTGCCTCCTTTTCACGGCGCTTTTTGTTCATATTTAATTTTTGAACTAAGATATAGGTGTTTTCCTCTCTATATTCTACTGCGTAAGACACATGTTGTATGCGGTTGTAATGTAACTTATTTCCAGCAGAATACATGACTAAATCAGCAAATCACCACAAAGCAAGTATGTTTGATCTCATCGCATATGAATAATCTAGGCCTGTTTGTTTTTTGTGTTAGAAGTAATAACAAATCTAGGTGTGTTTTTGTATTAGAACTTTTGTTGACTTATCTAAGTTTGAACCTTTTACTTTAAAAAAAATAGAAACAGATCATTCCATTGATATTTGATTGTAAGTGTCACCTTATGGTAAGGTTACAATCTCCATCCAATGCGGACAATGGTGAATTTCATATACTCTTATGAACTTCTTAGCATTCATGAACTAGTTAAATCTGCCTCGATGTGGATATCAATAGTAGTAATAAAACATTTGTTGGCAGCAGCTGATAGATATGGATTAGATCGGCTACGTCTCCTATGTGAGGCAAAGTTATGTGATGAACTCACTGCTGAAACAATTGCAACAACATTAGCCCTAGCTACACACATCATTGTGCTCAGCTGAAGTCTGCCTGTCTAAAGTTCACTGTAGTTCGAGAAAATCTGGGAGGTATGACTTTTGTCCTCTGGAATATATGTAGCTTTTTGTTAATAGAACATAGTGTTGGGTGTCTTCTGTTTATCAATATTTGTGGAAACTTAGGGTAATTTTATTGCAGATTTTAGTGTATGACTAGATCTAAAGTAAAGAGTGTTTCCTACTTCTCTGCTATTGTAGGATATACTTTCTGTAGGCGTTGGATCCCCACTATTTCGTAAACTTAACTGATGGGCTTAGAAACTTGTAATAAGAACTCTTGTTTTGATCAGTAATATTTCTTTCAGTTTTGACCAAGAGTTGTAATAGTGTAGTAACAAGTCAAGTCGCCAGCAAGAGGTAGGGTTTGTTGCATTTGCAAGAAATAGATAGTGCACATATTTGGGAAGGAAAGTTGCCCTGTAAACATGGGCCAGAGTGACAGGCTGGCAGCAAGTAAATATGCTATATTTAAAAATTTAAAGCCCATTGACTTATTCAAATGTCATGGTAGGATGGGTAGTACACTACTATTGTCTTTTATCACTTATTTGAATGTCACTTGTACTTAAAATCTTGTATTCAGCATGTATGTAACATGGACACACCAAAAACAGATGATCTGTCTGGTATGGACATACAATGGAATCTCCTCACTTACACTCTTCCCTTGTTTACTGAGATCCTAAAGCCATTAGTTACTAATATCCTAAATAAGATCAATGTGCTCTCATATCCTCTTAATGCTTATCTAGAATTTCAAATTTAAGTGTGTCCTTTATCACTACATTACTAAGCCTTTTTGGAGAATACTGCCTAGCTAATCCCAAAACCAAAGCTAACTATGTCTTACAGAACATAATCGAAACTTTTTATTTTTTTATCAGCCCATCATTTCACATTTAATATGATCATACAAAGAATTCAAAAATATATTCATAATCCATGGTAGTTGGGTTTTGGTTTATAAATCAGAATATGTCATTATTGTAATCTATACACCATATCATCAATACGTCATCCTAAGAAATGACAAGCAGATATGTAGTGTAATTCTGAGTTTATAAATTGCTAAATGTCAGTCCGGAGGAGGATAATGGAATGAGCATAGGACACGACCATATTTGTGCATAAATGATCTACTTTGGATGATCGACATTCACAGATGCTACAGCTAGTGTAAAGTAAACCATAAGCTAAGGAGATGACTTACCGGTGCGGAGGAGGAGGAGAGGCCAGCGTTGATGTGGGGCAGAGCGCGGAGGAGAAGCCAGCGTCGGTGTGGAAGAGTGGATGGCGTCAGTGCGGAGGAGAGGCCGGGGAGTGAAGTCACCGCCAAGGGGAGAGGGCGTCACCGCGGGATGAAGGCGCCGAGGGGACTAGGGTTTGGGGGTAGGGGCTTAGGGTTTGGGGGATGTTGATGGGAGCTAGGTTTAGGGCTCGCTGGCGAACGCCGATGGGGCCTAGAGTTTGGGGGGACGCCGATGGGGGCTAGGGTTTAGGGTTCGTGGGCGGACCCCGATGGATGCCGATGAGGGCTAGGGCGGCGCAAGAAAGGAGGCCCAGGGGAGGCGCTGGCTAGCAAGGGGAGACATGGGCCAGCGGAGGGTTGGGGATGATGGCCGAACAAAGGAGCAGGGCGCGACACAAGAGCTGTTGCGGCACAAGATGAGCAAGAGACAAGGGTGCACAAGAGAGATAAGACAAAGCACTTATATATGTGCACACAGCCTAATCCGAGACGGTTCTAATGTTGAACCATCTTTGATTCCACTCATCGTAGACGGTTCAATATTAGAACCATCTGTGATGCTTTTTTTTAATGTAGTTTTTTAAACCTGTTTTATGTAGTTTTTTAAACCTGTTTTTATGTAGTTTTTTACATCTATTTTTAAGCCTATTTTGTAAGAGTTTTTTAAGCCTGTTTTTTCAATTAGTTTTTTAAGTAGTTTTTTCAAGTCTGTTTTTAAGAAGTTTTTTATGTTTTCAAATGTTTCTTACTCCACATTTATTATAAGGCTAATTTTAGCAAGCTTTTGGTAAAATCTGAATGTAAGTCGGAGCTGCAAAAAATAAACGATAAAATAAAGGTAACAAGATTCATGTACAAACTAGTAATCGCACGTGAAGTAGTAATATCCGTATGGTTGAAACAAATACCTTACTATCCATTTATGTAGCTTTAACTATCGATATATATGGATTTTACTATAAAGTCGCACTGAGTTTACTAGCAATAGTTAAATCAGTGAGCTGATGTCATTATAAGCATGCTTTTGGTAAAATGCTATTATTTTTTTACTATTGGGCAGGATGCCGCACTGTGTCTCATTTTCAGTCCACATAAACTGCATGCCCGGGTGCATTTTTTATCTCCTAGTGCAGCTGATGGTATTGTCTACAAAAACTACTTCAATAATATTATCCTACCAAATGTACTACATAATCAATCATGTTCGCATTACATCAATGAACCAGACGGCAAAAAAACATGCTTCAGGTCGAACGAAATTTCTCTAGCATGGCATGGAGTGGCTTGACCATGTTGCATCATGGAACATCACGTAGAACAAAAGCTCAGCCCTGTATTCGATACCGTTCACCTATAGAATAAGACGTACACAAAATTGATATAAAAACTTATTGAAAATAGCAACAATTACTATAAAAATAATGAAATTTCCTATAGAAATTACTAGGTCAATGACCGAATGAATCTTGCTCATTTCACCATCATACAACTGAAGAAACTTCATGGCGAGAAAAGCACAATCGTTACTTAATACCTACTTCGGGGTATCAAAAAGTTGCCGCCTCCACCTTCAAAAATTCGGGAATTTGCTATCCGTAATGATTTGAAACGCTTCTTGCAGACGAATTACAACCTTCTCACCCACATCACCATGGTGGTCTCGAGGATCTATGCACAACTGATTCTAGTCAAGTGAATTGAGCACATCGATTCTCTTGTGGACCATATTGATGAAGTATACTGTCCAATGCTCATGGTGTAGAAGGGAAAATAATATCTGCACAAATATTGCATACATGTGGTAAATTCTCTAGATAAAATATTTATATAACATTGTGATTTTATGCAATCTCACCATCTTTGCTCCAGCGGCATTCGATTCGCCAATATGATCCCTGAGTATATTAACAGCGAGCTCACTGGGGTAGGTCTCGTTTTTCATATATTCTTCCACGTTCAGAAGCCTCTGCCAAAAAAACAAAACATCTAAATGGTGAGGAAATATTACAAGTAATCAATTACGACAACTATTGTATATAATTACTACATCAGTCTTATGAAATTACTAGGTCAAAACATTTATGTACCGACAAAACCCAAGGTAGATAAACACTATATCGAGAGCTATCAGATCACAACTCAGCGTCATCATGCGTAATACATTGAATGAATAAACCCATAAATATGTCTTCTGTTGTTTCACCATCTTTGACATTTACTATCTATGGTATATCATATTACTATAAAACTAATGACCTATAAATTTCGTATTTACAATACATATGAAAAAATAACATAAGAAAAACCTGACCAACTTGTTTCGTATTCTTCATTGACACATCAGGGTGTAGACCTGTAATGGAATCCTCCTCAATAGCTGCAATAATACTATCAATCTTCACCGACATGCCATCCTCCCCCACGTGGACTTTTTAGATGTATGTGTAAAGTTGTTTACCAGATATGAATTACTCACTAATGATTCAACAAGTATATAAAAAACATAATAATATACCTTGTTTAATTGCTTCCTCATTATCATCCTATGTTGCGGGTAAAAAGGACGATGCCGGTATAAATATGGCAGCTAGTTCCATTGGTGGTGCCAGCGCAGCAACTGGTCGACATGGCGATGGAGACGAAAGACTTAGATCAACATCCTCTTCTCTTTGTAGTTCAGGAATAGCAGCAATATGAGAAGGCTCTGGAAGGATTAAATCACATTGAGTTTGCCAAAAGTGTCTTCGCCATGTGGACATACCATCTTGTCAGCCCCCAAGAGCTTGTCAACAAGTGAGGTCGAGAAAAAACAGCGCGTGGTGTGTGACAGCAGCAATGCTGTGAACACACCTCAAATTATCCAAATAGTAAATCTATTGGAACAAATATTACTGTTGTCAATGACATATATTACTATATAACATAGAACAAACTACTAAATCTATCATGTATGGACAAAAAAATAGTACTTACGAGTAAAAAGACAGCACATATGCTAATTGATTTTATCGAAGTGTCCTTCTTCTTCCAGCTACGAACAACAACCGTAAGGTCCTCCACAACCGCCTTACACTAGTCAATTCCACCAGAATCCTCCATGTCTCTAGTCAAATATGTGTCCTTGCCGGTGACATGGTTGGTAGTTCCCGGGAATAACAACTTGTTGAATAAGATGAGGAAGAAACACCGGATGGTCAGTATGTTCGTACCCTTAGTTTCAATCCTCTCCAACAATGCTTCTGTTCTAACTTCTTTGCCGGGCGGCACACCAAGCAAGCACTTCAAATTTGCAAGCTCAGATGTGCTTTCGGCGAATGTCACGAGTGGAGGTTCCCTTCCCCCGTATGGAAGCCCTAAAACACATTTCACAGCGTGTTGCGTTATTGGAAGGCTCCTACCCCGCCAACACGAATTGCCATTTCTGTTGGATCGATTCTGTCCATTAAATAGGAAAGAAGATCATTGCTCTCCAATCCTTCCAGACTAAATTTCATAAATTCCTCAAATCCATACTTGCAAACCTCGTTAAATTGATTGACCGTGAGTTTGCTAATCGTGGATACAACGAGCGCCGGTGCGCACCTGCAATTGGTTGGTAATTTTTTCTTTGAAACCAATCCCTGTACAATTATCGATTACAATTTTTTAATGTTATTGAGTTAAAATTATTTATGTGATGCGAAAAACATACTACAAATAGTATGTAGTGTTTGCATACCTTCAATCTCAAATTTAAGGGGGTCGGATCTTCCAAACTGATTGACTGTATCCAAATATTTAAAAATCAAACTAATATGCTGTATGGAAAAATTACTATGAAATTAACACAAATTTACTATCAACAACTTTCTCCCCAAAAAATGGCGAACAACCTTCTGTCGCAATGAGAAGACAAGTAATACTACATGAATATTACCATATTACTATCTAACATATATGTAACACAACAACCATCAGATCAAAATTCTCATAATTTACTATTTTCTACATTAAACAAACCTATTAAACCCAACTATTTTTACTATAATCAAACAACCAACTTGAACATCTTAATTAAGATCATCTCGATGTTCTTCCCAGTAGGCCTAATATGGCGTCGCTTCGTTCCCGAGGGAATAGATGAAACGAAATCTTCATTCGATGAGCCATCAGTTCTATGCACCTTCTTCCTCTTCCTCAAATTCTGGAGCTGTGGAATAGATCTTATATGTTGAATCTCATCCAGACGAATCTCCAATGCGGACTGGCTGCCCTCTATAATAATCTTCTTGATATTCTTTGGGGGTTGGTCGGGTGTCCTCATCTACACGTATAAACAACACCAAAAATACAAAAATTTGCAAATTACTATTTAGAACAACATGAATTACTAACTGGAAATTCATGCAGCGAAAAAGATACAAAAAAAGGAACAATCTCCGTTGTACTCACCTGACTAAGGCAAGAAATAACTGAGCACTAGTCCAAACCGCAAAAGACAATCACTAGAGTGAACTGAGGTTGAATAAAGTGAAGGACCATGTGGAGGTCCATCCATGTTTATGATGAGTATTTGACTTTATGTGATCTTGGATAGTTTAGATTTGAGTTTGGATTTAAAATGGATTTCAAGTTGGAAGTGTTTTCGCGCCGGACCAAATCTCAATGAGTTTTCACGTGTATGACGGACCAAATCTCAGTGAGTCTTCACGTGTATGACGGACCAAATCACAGTGAGTTCCACGTGTACGCCGAACCAAATCACAGTGAGTTTCACGTGTATGACGAACTAAATCTCAGTGAGTCTTCACGTGTATGACGGACCAAATCTCAGTGAGTCTTCACGTGTATGACGGACCAAATCTCAGTGAGTTTCACGTGTATGACGGACCAGTTTTGACAGTTGGCAGCAATTAGCGTTTTTGAAGGTCTTCCATTGCTCTAAAAATTATGTGTTCTACATGAAAGTTGTAGAGAATTTTGAAATGCAACTTTTTCATGTTGACAAGTTTTTCATTTGAGCAACATAAAAAATCAGAAAATGTTGAGAAGATTACTGTTGTATTGAAAACAAGATGTTTGCACTTGGTTGAAGTGTTTTGTTCCGTTTTGGTCTGTTCTAACCCCAATTCGTGATAGAATTGTTGTGCTGGGTTCATGGTGGAACCAAGAAGGGTTTTCTTGTCTTTGTGGATGTAGGACTTCATTTGGTGGGCATGGTGAGGCGAAGGGAGGCTGGAACTAGGCATGGGATGGCCGGAGGTTTAAGTTGGCCGGATGTTCGCTGGAAGATGGCAGGAGATGAAGTCGGTGAAGTTCCAAAAGACAAGAGACTAGTGGAGAAGCTAGCTTATCACTACTTGGATCAAGGAGAGCTGTTGGGTTGCAGTTCTGGAAGATAGAGTAGTGGATAAGTGTAGCTTGCTTTGAAAACCGTGCAAGAAAACCCATGTGTGTGGTGGGTTTTGGGTTAGCCCTTGCATGGCTGGTTGAGTGGGTTAATCCTAGCCCTTGATGGATGCTCTAGGGTTTAGAGGCTCATCCAAGGGTGGTAGGTGACCCAAGAGCACTATAAATAGAGGGGAAGGGGCAACCTCCCCCGTAGTGAAGGTTTTTGAGGTTTTTGATGATCCTTTGAGCTTTGCCCACATGAACATGAGGCTTTGTAACCTCTCCTTCCAGAAATGAAATGTTCTTCATTTATATTCATGTTTCATTTCCTTTACGCATTTAAATTACGCAATTTAAATTCCGCATTTACTTTCTTGCAATTTACATTTACGCAATTTGGATTTGCCTCCCCTCCTTCTAATTGCATACGAATCTTTTGCTGAGGTTTATGATTGATTCTTTCTTGAAATCCTGTTTCAATCTTCTAGGCTATCCATGCGTTCTTGTTACAAGAAGTTGATCTTTTGCGTTCTTGAATGCTTGACCTTGTAGATTGCATATCCTTGATTTTCGTTGTGTTCTTTTGCTTGCTAGAACATGTGGGAAGTCATTCAAGATCACTTTGATTATTGAGCAAGCCTCGATCGAAGTTCTTTCGGTTTTTATTGAAACTTGGTATGTTCTTCATTCCCGGGCATAAAAGTCGGAACTTTGACATCAATCCTTGTGATTGAAGGTTGGAATAAGTTCCTGACATCCCGAGGACCTTATCTACCAAGTTTGGTTGAGTTTGGATCAACAGATCAAAAGATACATCAATTTTCCTATTTGAACTTGTACTGGAAATGCTGTTCATATGCCTGATTTTACTGTAGCTACAGTAACCTAGTAGTATCGGCCCTGGAGTGCGATTGCACCGGCCTCAGGCTAATTGTTGTAAAAATTGACCCTTTCACTTCCATTTGATATCTAAGGATTTTGGCTTGGTTTCTTTGTGTAAAAATCTGCATTTGTGATCTTCCTTAGAGAACATATTTTAATTTGGGATCATTCACCCCCCCTCTGATCGCCATCTCGGTCTTTCAATTGGTATCAGAGCCAGTTTTGCTCTTTCATAGATCTTGACCGGTCTAAAGGGCTATGGCGATGGACAAGTATTCCACCAAACCTCCTATTTTCTCTGGAGTTGATTTTCCTTTTTGGAAATCTCGAATGGAATCATACATCACTGCCCAGGGCTTCCTGATATGGCAGAAGGTGAAACTCCCGTATGAGGTTCCTGTGATGAAAGCATCACGGCCGGCAATATGGCTGACGTTGAGGCAAACGCTAAGGCAAGGAACATTCTCATACAGGGTCTTAGCCACAGTGAGTATGATAGGATTTCTCACCTCCGTTCCACTCACGAGATTTGGGTGACCCTCGATGCTTACCATGAGGGCACTACCCAAAACAAGACGGTTCGACAGGACCAATTCAAGCATGAGTTCAACAAATTTGAACAACACGCTAGTGAGAGTCTTGATGAGTGTTTCTGTCATTTTACCAAGATCTTGAGCGATCTTCGAGTAGTTATTTGCATATAACGCACTCGATTTGCTTGTTTGGGAGATGAAGGTGACCACCATCAAGGACACCACTGACTTGTCGATTCTGACTCTTGACGGGCTTTATTCCCGCCTCAAGACTTATGAGATCGATGTCATCTCACGGAAGACGAAATCTCAGTCGATGGCCTTGGTCACCGATCCCATTGGATCTTCTTCTTCTGATCCTTCTATTGGTTTCTCTCTTTCCGCCCTTTGCGAGCTAAGCGATGACCAGCTGGAAAAATTTCCAGAAAATGAGCTTGCTCTTCTCGCTCGCAAGTTTTCTCATGCATACAAGAGGGTGAGAGAGAGAAAGAGAGGTGGCATGATCACTTGCTTTGAGTGTAGTGGCCTCAACCACATTCGAGCTAATTGCCCCAAACTAGAGAAGGCAAAGAATGACACCAGCGGTTCGGCAAAGAACGACTACGTCGACAAGAACCGCAACAAGAAGCCTCCAGTTCACGAGCCGGCGCGTAAGAAGAAGTACCGCAACTTTGCCAAGAACAAGAAGCTCTTTCACCGGGTCCTCGCCGCACTGGACGACATTGAGCTCTCTGACACGGAGAACTGGAGCAATACAAGCGAGGACGATCCGCAAGAGAAGGTGAAGGGCAGCGACAACTTCTTCGGCATGTGCTTCATGGCAGGCGCCATTGAAGTAAGCGACTCTGAGCTGTACAGCGACACGGATGAGGTACCCACCTACGACGAGTTAAATGATGCCTTCTATAAATTAGGCAAGTTTCATGCCAAGGCTAGGTCGAGGTGTTCTGAATTAGAGGAGGTAGATAGCCTGTCTCGGGAGTTAGCTTCACTTAAATCATGTTCATCCCGAGACTCTGATAGTTGTACACTCTGTGATGCTTTGCTTGTGGAGCTGGAGAACCTAAGGACTTTGCATGATAATGTGCTTGTTGAACTTGATGGTCTTAGGTTGAAGAATGCTAGCACTAGTTCTGTTGATGCTATTCCTGTTGAGGCTAGTTTTCTTCATGCTCACTCTACTCCTTCATATTCAAATTGCCCTAAATTGCTTGCCGAAATTGATGCCATGAGCGATCACCTTAGGAAGCTTTCTTCTAGAAACGATGAACTTGAAATGCATGCTTCTAAGAACCCAGTCAGCTCATGTGAGGGCTGTAGGCAACTAAAACTTGACAATGATGCTTTGAATGTCAAGTGTGATCAACTTGCTAAGGACTTACTAGTTAAGTCACAAACTGGTTGCCTGCTGTGTGTTGGGGTTAAGGATGATATGGATAAAATCCATGTCGAACTTGGGAAGAAGTTAGAAGACTAAGCCCATAGGATTAGAAATGCGTCTTGTGTTTCTTGTGAGGCCCTCAAGATTGAGGCAGCCATGCTGAGGGAGAAAAATGCACGTGATGAGAGAGCTCATCTTTCTGGTTCTTCTTCCTCTTCTTCCCCCTGTTCTTCTTGTGCCTCTTTCTTCCGAGATTGCTAGTATCTCATGAGCACTCTCGAGAAGTTTGTTGGAGGCAAGAAGAAGCTCAATCTTATTTTAGACCAATCCAAGATTAGTAGATTTAATCAAGGTCTAGGATTTGATCCCTTGAAACACGCTCGGGCGCATCCTCCTACCATTGTGCACGGCTCCAAGAGTGGTGAGATTGTGGTAGCTCCCAGAGTGAGTACCACCGTGTTTAGGTCTGTTGGGGTTGTCCATAGGACTTTTGACCAGAAGGGTGTTACTCCTGTTGCTTCTGCCTCTAGCAAGGCGAAGTACACATGCACCTTTTGTAAGAAGGATGGTCACCTAGTAGATTTTTGCTTCAGGCGCGCCAAGAACACTCGGCGTGAGAGTGTTGCTGCTCTTAGGGGTATTCAGGGTCATCCCTAGACTCTGAGTGCTCCTAAGGCACACACTGCTTCTAGACAGGTTAGAGAGTCACCTATTTTTGGGCAGCGTCCAGAACTCGGTTTTTATGTTGTTCATTCGAGTTCTAGTCCTAGAGCTGTTCGTGGTCAGTCTTTCCGCCGTCCTCTTGATATTCCTCTTTTTCCCATCGAGGTAGATATCAGCGGCGTGAGGTGTTTTCTGGTAGGAGATCCAGGCAGCCTTACTGGGATAGTCCGGTTTTTGCACCACGGCGGACCAACCCAGTTCCAGCTCCTAGATCATCTACTAGAGTTGCTTCTGGTTGTGTGAGAGTAGAGCATCATGTAGATGCCAGAGTCCAGTCTTTTTCTTCTGTGGCTGGCACCTCTAGGCATCATGTGTGGTTCAGTATTAGGTTCCTAGATCTTCTCTTTATCCCAATACTGAGTCATCTTTCTCTCGTGTGCATTGACCAGGTTCGTCGAATGGGGAAGGGAGATGTTTGGATTGTCGACTCCGGTTGTTCTCGTCATATGACCGGAGATTCTTGTTGGTTCTCTTCCCTAGTCTGAGCCCCTGGTGATGAATTGATCACTTTTGGGGATGCTTCATCAGGTAGAGTCATTGCTAAAGGCACCATTTGCATTAATGACAATTTCATTCTTAAAGATGTTGCCTTAGTAAGTAAGCTGCAATACAATCTGCTCTCTGTTTCTCAGCTTATCGATGATTCTTTCGAGGTAAACTTCAAGAGTAATGCCTGTAGAATCCTTGATTCATCAGGAGGGTTAGTTTGCGGGATTTCTAGATTTGGGAGAGTCTTTCGTGCTGATTTTTCTGCTTCTTCTCGAGACTTTCTTCGATGTTTGATTGCTTCTGAGTCCCGTGATCTCTCCTTCTGGCATAGGAGACTTGGTCACATTGGTTTTGATCATTTGACCCGAGTTAGCAGCCACGATCTCATTCGGGGTTTGCCCAAACTCAAGATGGTCAAAGACTTAGTTTGCTCTCCTTGCCGACATGGCAAGATGGTTATCGCTTCTCATCCTCCGACACCGTAGTGATCACCGATGCACCGGACAGCTTTTACATATGGACACCGTTGGTCGGCTAAATCTGATCAAGCAGGAGGGAAGTGGTATGTTCTTTTCATCGTTGATGATTTTTCTAGATACTCTTGGGTATTCTTCATGGCCTCGAAGGATGAGACTTTTTATCACTTCAGGGGTTTGGTCAAGAGGTTGTCTATTGAGCTCCCTGTGCATTACGAGCTATCTGTGATGATAATGGCACGGAGTTCAAGAATTCCTACTTTGAGAGTTTTTGTGTGGAGTCTGGTTTAGAGCATCAGTTCTCTTCTCTCTACGCCCCTCAGCAGAATGGCGTAGTGGAAAGGAAGAACAGGACCCTGGTTGAGATAGCCAGGACGATGCTAGATGAGTACAGTACTCTTAGGAAGTTTTGGGCTAAGGCTATAGCTACTGCTTGCCATGTTTCTAATAGCGTGCTTTTGAGAGCACATTTGCATCGCACTTCTTATGAGTTGAGGTATGGGCGAAAGCCCAGTGTGTCTCATTTTCACGTTTTCGGTTGCAAATGTTTTATCTTGAAGTCTGGTAACCTAGATAAGTTTGAGTCTCGCTCTTCTGATGGTATCTTTCTAGGTTACTCGACTTCTTCTCGTAGCTATAGGGTCTGGAGTGTTGATGCGCATAGGATCATAGAGACCTGTGATGTGACCTTTGATGAGGCTAGCCCACGAGGTAGACCTGATGTTTCAGGCTCTTCTTATCCCTCCGAGACTATCTTTGTAGAAGATGAGGATGATGGAGATGATGGTGTTCCACCGGATCCAGTCCCCTCTACACCTGAGGTGCCTCCTGTTTCCATTTCTGCACCTCAGGGAGACCAGCCCTTGCCTTCCGACTCTCCTTCAGCGAGTGGCTCTATTCCTACCTCTTCTGTTCAAGAGGTAGAGGCCACTTCTGCTTCTGGTCCTCCCCGACATATCCAGAAAGCTCATCCACCTGATCAGATCATTGGTGATCTGTTTGAGCGGGTCACTCGCTCAAAATCAGGTTTGTCCAATTTCTGCCTCCACTCTGCCTTCGTTGCCTCCTTTGAGCCGAAGGATGTTTCTCATGCATTATCCGATGAGTCGTGGATTAATGCTATGCATGAGGAACTTGAGAACTTTGAGAGGAATAAGGTATGGCAGCTTGTCGAGCCCCATCTGGTCATAATGTCATTGGGACCATGTGGGTGTTCAAAAACAAGCAGAGTGAGGATGGGGTTGTAGTTAGAAACAAGGCTAGACTAGTTGCACAGGGCTTTTCTCAGGTTGAGGGTCTTGACTTTGAGGAGACCTTTGCCCCTGTAGGTAGGCTAGAGGCTATCCGAATCCTGCTTGCATTTTCTGCATTCAAAGGCTTCAAGCTTTATCAAATGGATGTCAAGAGTGCATTCCTCAATGGCTATATTGAGGAAAAGGTTTATGTCAAGCAACCTCCAGGATTCGAGAACCCCAAGTTTTCGATTCATGTATACAAGCTTTCCAAAGCTCTGTATGGACTCAAGCAGACCCCCAGAGCATGGTATGAGAGGCTCAAGTCTTATCTTCTCAGCCATGACTTTAAAATGGGCATAGTAGACAAAACTCATTCATCGACACCATGAGTCTCATTTTTTCTCGCCCGCATTTATGTGGACGATATCATTTTTGGTGGCTCGTCTCATTCGCTTGTGTCTCAGTTTTCTAAAGTGATGAGCACAGAGTTTGAGATGAGTATGATGGGCGAGTTGAGCTACTTTCTTGGCTTCCAAATCAAGCAGACTTGGGAGGGTACTTTCTTGCATCAAGGCAAGTATACCCGTGACCTTCTAAGGCGCTTTGATATGTCTGATGGGAAGCTGGTGATGACTCCTATGGCCACCACCGCTGTCCTCGAGCCCGATGAGGATGGTGAGCTCTTTGAGCAAAAGGAGTTTGAGCATGATCGGCTCCTCTTGTACCTCAACGCTCGAGGCCGAACATACATTTATTTGTGTCAGGCGCTCGATTTCAAGCTTCTCCTCGCGCCTCTCACCGCCAGGCGGTCAAGCGCATCTTCAGGTACCTTCGTGCTACCACTAATTATGGTATTTGGTACTCTTCTTCTTGTCTATCTCTTAGAGCCTTTTCCGATGCCGACTTTGCTGGCTGTAGGATAGATAGGAAGAGCACTTCTGGCACTTGCCAATTCATTGGCACTTCTCTTGTTTCTTGGTCATCTAGGAAGCGATGCAGGGTTGCACAGTCCATCACGAGGCCGAGTATGTTGTTTGCGACCAATTGTTTGAGCAGTGCTCTAGATGAGATCGACCTTACGAGACTATGGGTTAGAGATAGAGAGTGTGCCACTCTTACGTGATAACACTTCAGCTATTTGCATTGCTAAAAACCCAAAGGCAACATTCGGACCAAGCACATTGATATTAGATATCACTTCCTTAGAGACCATGTGGAGAAGGGAGATATCGCGCTGATTCAGAGAGTGACCTTGATTAGCGATATATTCACCAAGCCTTTGGATAGCTCCAGATTTGTTGCCTTGAGGAGTGAGCTTGGAGTCGTGAGCCCTTACGGCCTTTCGTGAGGGGGAGCCGGTTTGTATATTATGTGTTATATGTTTTCTTCCAGCTTTTCTTTTCTTTGTGCTTCTTCTGGGTGACTTTGGGCTTGTTTTCTTGAGTTGAGTTCACTCACTTGGACTTCTGGCATGCCTTGCATGGACCTCTTTTCTTGTGCTTTAGGTTGCTATCATGCGTGATTAGCTGTTCTCTCTTCTCTCTAGGTTGAGTTCCCTCACAGTCTTCTAAGTCTAGCAGGTATTGGGCCTCCAGGTAGACGAGTCCGTGTGCACTCCTTAGTTGAGATCTAGAGTCGACTTCCTATGTCGATCTCTGGGAAGATAAGAGCGAGTCTGAGCTGTAGTGAGTCTCTTCTATTTTATCTATGCTCAATAGCCATCCAGTTTTGCAATTTCTCGACTTCTTCACCTCATTCTGTTTTTCTGGTTATTATTGAGTTCATTCGTGTTTTCTTTATGCCTAATCTTGATAATAACTCAACTTTAACCAGATTTGAGCTTAAAATTGATTCATTTGTTGAGGGGGAGTTTGGGAATCTGTTGGTGCATTGAATATAGACTGCATTTCCTGTTTAATGAGCTTTGTCTATTATGCAATTGATTTCTTCTTCATGCTATACACCATGCTACATCATATGGAGGAAATCACTAGCTTAGATATGTCCAAGTTCATTTAACTTGCTAAGCTTAAAAATGAAATAAGGCTTAAATGAAAAACTTGATAAAACTGTTGCTTTTACTTGCTAGGTTTCTTCTCTAGAGGTTTGTGCCATAATTTGAGAAATTTTGGAGTTCTCTAGAGTCCCTATAGCAACTTGGGTGAAACTAGTTTGATCCATGTTAGAGTCCTTCAATTGCTCATGAATCATTGTGTTAAAAATGAAAATTAAACAAAATTGACTCTTCTTATGCACATACGACTCAACACCTTGCATTCACAAGACCGCTTCCCATTGCACTTGGGATGAACTTGGAATACATCGTGTTTGACCTAGACCATCCTCTTAAGAGTTCATCTTGAGATGGTCGCATACGGCTTCAGTCAATTGGTTGTCAAAAGAAAATACAAATAAATTAAAAACAAAGACATATGTGGGTAAAGAATGCAAATAATGTCAAACATTTGCACCCCGCTATGTCTTGTATGATGATAAATCAAAATTTGCATTAAGTGATAAATGAGCCTGAAGGACCTTGTATGCTCTTCTAGATTCCCCAAAGTGTTGAGTAGGTTGAACTCTAGGTTTTCCTTTTGATCCTTAGAGTGGTTATTCTTCTATTTTTGAAACTAAAGCTAAGTATTGCACTTGTCAAATCTTGCTAAAAATGATATATTCAAAACTAAGCTCGTATTTGCACTTGGACATGTCTTAGTTTAGTCATCTTCTGAAATTGACAAGCTTGGTGTAATATCCTTCCATTTTGATCAATTGGATAATCTTCAAAGCTCTTTCGATTGCATTTCTTGCATACATAAAAAGAGGGAGAAAATTTTATTTTGATGCCTATATTGCCAAAAGGGGGAGAAAATGTAGAAAAGGCATCATTAAAAAAAGAGAGATAAAATGTGAAAGCTTGTTGGTTCTTATGATCTTTGTAAATCTTTGCTATTTTTTATGGATCATAATCACATTTGGCACTTACGATTGGTTTTTAGAGCTTTTGTGGAAAACTTGCTCTTTTCATGGTCTTGCTCTAAATTCTTTCTGCCAACTTGGTCATGATTTTATATCTTTCTCTCTGGACCAAGTTTGGCTTTGCAATCAAATCGCTTTCTTCTTCTCTCATTCAAACTTAAATTTATGCCTTTTGTGTTGTTTGTCAATATACTCATCAAGGGGGAGATTGAAGGACCATGTGGAGGTCCATCCATGTTTGTGATGAGTATTTGACTTTATTTGAGCACGGTGTGCTCAAGTTTGAGTTTGATTTGGATTGATTTTCAAAATGAAGCAATTTGAGTTGTCTCTGCCAGGAGTGGCAGTACCGGCCGTATGGGCGCGGTTGTGATGAGTTGGATGGGTTTATTGCATATCATTGTGAGCATTGCTATGAAAGGTTTTTCCTTGTCTTTGATGGTTGCAGGGCGACGGTGCTAGGTCATGGTGAGGCGGAGGATGACCGAGACTAGGCGAGGAGCGTCGGAGGTCCAGACGGTTGGAGATCGCCAGAAGATGACCGGAGACGGAGTCCGGGCATGTCAAGAAGACAAGGAAAGGAGATGATGCTAGCTAGATGCCGCGTGAATCAATGAGGGCCGTCGGATTGGTTTCTAGTTGATAGGTTAGCGGGTCTAGGTAGTATGCTTTGAAAATTGTTCAAGAAAACCCGGTATGTGTGTGGGTTTTGGGTTAGCCCTTGCATGGCTGTGTGTGTGGGTTAATCCTAGCCCTTAGATGAATGCTCTAGGGTTGAGGGACTCATCCAAGGGTGGTAGGTGGCCCAAGAGTAGTATAAATAGGGGTGGAGGGGTAGCCTCCTCCCCTTGAAGGTTTTAAGGTTTGTGAATGCTCCTTTGAGCTTTGCCCACATGAAAGTGAGGCTTTGTAACCTCTCCTTCCAGAAATGAAAGTTTTATCCATCCTTCTCTGAATTTATTTTGCGCATTTACATTATGTCCTTATTTTACGCAATTTAAATTCAGCATTTACTTTTCCGCAATTACATTCTCGCAATTTACTTTCACGTAATTTGGATTTGCCTCCCCTCCTTCTAAATGCTGTTAATTTTGGATGTTTAGAGTGTGTTCATATGGTTTTACATCTCTTTTGCACTTTTGGATTGAGTAGAGAACACCTTTTCTTTCAAGTTCCAACTTTGTTCTGAACTTGTTTTTTGCGCAGAATTTAGTATTTGAATTTTATAAAAATATAGAAAAATCATTTTTAAGTGATTCTTATTGGAGGAGGTGTGGAACTCTGATATACACCTGCAGAAAATTTTTGGAGTTCTCTTGTTGCACCGTTTGGGCGCCATGAGGTGAAAATCGAGCCCCAAATTTTCTGCTCGAAGTTCTTGACTGACTGTGTTCTTCGATTTCTCCTGTTTTTTTTGTAAGGCTTTTTAAGGAGAAATTTGGTGGAGTTCTTCACGACTCTGTTTCTCATAGGGAGAAACATTCTCAAAATTTTGTGAGCTGCAGAAACCCACCAACCTCCTGTTCAAATTGAGGACAAGTTCTGGAAATTCTGCTTTTGCTTTTCTGAAAGTGACTTTTGTGATTTGAATTGATGTCCTTTCTAAAAGCAAGAGTTTGATTGATTCCTCTTTATCTTGGACACTAGACAACTAGGATTGTGACTCAAAAATCCCCACATATTTTATGGTACTTATCCATACAAGCTAGGGGTACACATAGTTGTCTAGTTTTTCGGGCTTTTCACGATTTCCTTTGAGCGATCTTGTCGAGGTTTTTGTTGGAGTATTTTGGGGGGAAAATTTATTTGCGACCATTCACCCCCCTCTGTTCGTCATCTCGGTCCTTCATACCTAAATAATCCGATCGCCAACTCATCAATGTAAAAAAACTATTGACTGTCCACACAACTAATTACTGACAGAACTAATTAATCTGGTCTTTAAGTCATATGCATAATTAACTATTACTACTCTATAGGACTAATTACTTACAACCCTAATTAATCCGGTCTCTATATCATATATCTAAACCCTACAAACCTAATTATATACCAATCTATTTAATCTGGTCACTAAATTGCATTACTAAATTTAAATTTAAATTATTCGTAAAAATTTTACCTGCACAGATGACGAATTTTCTTCTTCCTCTCCTCCTCCTCTCTTCTTCCCCCTCCCCCTCTTTTTCTTCCTCTCCTCCTCCTCCTCCTCTCCCCTCCCCTCTTCCCTCTCGTCTTCTTGCTCTTCTTCCTCTTCCTCCTCCTCCCCTCCCCTCTCCTCTCTTTTTTCTACGGCGGTGCTCGGTTTCTTTTTTCGCTCGGTTGAATGAGGTCGAAGGGCCACGGGCACGGCTTTTACTCTCTTTGTCGTCAATTGAAAAGGCGACAGAGATCTGAACAGTTGGCGACAGCTCTCTGTCGCAATTCGAACTGGCAACAGAGGCTTAATCGCCTTTTGAACTGGCGACTGAGCTCTGTCAGCAGTTCAAACAGCGACAGCTTAATATTTTTGCAATTTTTTTTGTATATTATTTCTGTATTTTTTATTAAAAAATATAATTTCAAAAAAATTCGTAAAATCCCTATGTTCTCTCTAATAACAAGCTCAGGTAACAAGCTATTAGAAATGCCTCAGCTCGCGCGGCGTACACCCTTTGTTTAATTTTGTTTGTGGGTGGGCTGGTGGCCACACAGAAGCATAAAGTTCTTCCTTCACCGTACTATATAACCTTAAATTATGAGACGCAACCTGGAATTTACTTCGGTAATAAGCTGTACTAGTAGTAACGAACTTTGGTGAACAGCTGGTAGTTGGGGTGGGCCACACAAGCATAATTAAGTTCCGTCACTTTGATGGCCTATAAAAACTATATATTACGAGATTGAACTTGCATGTAAATGCTGGCCATCGCGGTAAAAAAGGATCCATTATACATCTCCATTTCCCCTGTGTATCCACATTAACAGGCCAAGAGTTTTATGAGCTGCAGCAAACTCATAAAGCTTATTCGATCCCCTTATTGAAGGAAAAGAGAACCTGGATCGATCCATCATCGCCATCGCCATAACTCCATGAGCTTGCGTTGCACCTGCATGTGGAGGCATGCCCCATAAACGTACCACACGTGCATAAATGGTGATGGGCTGTGCATGGGGTCGCGCGGTTGGTGATAGCCACGGGGACAAATAAATCACTATTAACACTTGCAAGTAGGCACGGATGGGCACGTGGCCTAGGAGAGCGAGGGTATTCGTTCTTGCTTACCTGGGTTTAATTCTTAGGATGGGCTCGATCTACCGTATTTATTAAAAGTATATACACGTGTATATATTTAGTAGGAAAGGCGTATACCTATGTTTTGTAAGACTGTGATGACTTCACAAAATTTTCTAACATGTATCATGATGCGCACGTGTGTGTATGATGTACACTAAAGAAACAGAAAAAACGCCTACAAGAAGGCGCACGAGCACCTTAATTTGAGCAGCAATGCTCTATGTCCCAAAGAAGTACGTGCTGTGTAGAGGTGTGAGTTGGATCATGCCAATAACATAGCACGTTCCCAATAGGCTTCGGGCCACGGCTTGCTATGCCTACCTAACACAGCCACCTCGTCGTGCCATGTCGTGATGGTTCGACTCGTCTTAGGTTAGATCTAGGCATAGCTCAAGGCACGCCGCGCCAGTGTCATGCCGTGCCAGTCCAGTCCTTGGACTTTGGACGTCTAGAGTCATGTACGCTATCACTTTCAGTCTATCGTCATGGACGGTGCCAAGGACAAGGAACAAGCGTCGACCATCGGCGAGGATCCAGTATACACAATTATTTTGCGAAAAAAACTAAATTTTATTTATTCATTAGGTACAGATTCAAAATTATTGTATTGTTAAAAACCTCACGCCCCAGAGTAGGGTTCCTCTCATAAGAAAAAGAGTATAGTAATAATATGCATTCATACTATATCTATTCCTAATGTTTAGATCGTTCATGCGTTCTATGTCAACGAGGAGGTAGCAGGGCTAGAGGAGGACGAGAGAAGATGATAGAGGCACAAGGTGATGACGACTGTGTCGGATGGTCATGGGAGAAGGCGAAAGGGAGAGGTAGCATTTGATAATGATTTGAGCCGTTAGGGTAAAATGGTTGATGATGGGCTAGGGTATAGATAAAATATTTTTTATGAAAAGACCGTTTTTCTTGTCGAGCTGCTCATCATGCTGAGTTTTCAATCCCAGCATTGCACATCATTCGTGATATGCTAGCTATACCGTGCTTTAGACTATGCTGGACCAGTTGTGCCTAGGGCCAGCTAAAATGGAACGGCTCATTACCCATGTCTAGTACTGTGTACATGGTGACCCAGCCTGGACCAATAGGTGAAGTCCGTGTGTCCAAGTGGAAACCCAATCAAAACAGTTACAGCGCGATTTACGTGATGCAGGTTCCTCGTCTCCTGCCGCAGTCTCATTCCCTCCTTGATGATCTCTTCGGCTATTCTTTTTTTCCCCCTCTACCCATTCGTACGCATGCAGAAACTCAAGAAAGAGAGAATCAAATCAATTATTGTCTTTAGGATCCTCTTATTTGCCGAAATAGAGTCTTTTGAATTGTTGGAGCTACGCTAATTTGTTTTCCTTCCATAGAAAAGGGTAGTGTGCTTTTGTATTTTGAGATTCAAAGTTCCTAAATTTTAACTAAAAACTAGCCCAACAACATTTATATTGTATGATATAAAAATAATACCGTTAGATTTGTATTTAAAAGTACCTTTATATGATTATGATTTTATAGCTATAAATAAAATATTATAAAAGAAATTGCTAATCAAAGCTCAATTAATCTTGAAAAACGCATCAAGTTAAATCTTGTCTTTTAATTTTTTTCACAGAGGGAGTAGTTGCGTAGTTAATTTCAAACTCTTTGGTCCATTAAATCGTTGCAACTATGTTGTTTCGTGTGCTTGCCTCATCTTTTGTCACGAGGATTGTGAATAGATGAGACGCGTTAACAGGCTCTTTCCCAAATTGAATATGTTTTGACCTGCAGTTTACTTTTGTCGCCGATTTAGACTCACAGTGTCCTGAACTCCTGCCGTAGCTGTAGTGACCAACTATGATTAGTATAGTGCCCTGTCTTTCGGTTTTCTTTTCCCAGCACGTAATATATGGTCTTTTTCTTTTCTAGAACGTTTGTTTCTTTTTCATTAATTTTAGGATATTTGTTTCCTTTTCCTTTAGATGATGCTGGAGGTGGGGAGAGATCTGTTGTGGATCACAAGGATGAGTTAGACACATTAAACAATGGTCATAGGATGTAGGTGAGTAAAGCTGAGGAAAGATCTGAGAGGTTAATTTTGATGGAGACAAGTTTCTGAGGACGTTTCGTTAGATGCACGAAGGTTGGACAATTTCTAGTGGGATGTATTATTTAGGGTGGACGTAAAAAAAATATTTAGGTGCATTATAAAGGGATATAGATATACGACAGAAGAGTCGAACAAACTTATTCCGTAATCCTACGAAGAAGCATTCTGATTTCTGATGAAGTGATGAGCTTTTCTGTAGGTCCAGCCGGATCACTGTGCACATTTTACGTAATCTGTTTCGGGAAGGGTACCATTTCTGTAATTTGAGAGAACCCATAGCACGAACTTACGTACGCGTGCGCACATGGAGACACATGCGTGCGTCGATCTGACCTCACCTCGCTTTGCCGTTTCGATCGCTTCGGCCGCGCGGCCCCACGCTCTTTAATTGCGGCCCTTCTATCCTGCGTCCTGGGCAGTGGTCACCTCCGGGACCTAACAGCGCGCGTCCTCGATCCAGAATTTTTTTACAAAATAATATTTTTTAATAACAAATTACAGAAATAATACATGGAATTAAAAAAATTACAAATATAAACCCTGTCGCTCTTTCAAATGGCGATAAGTCGCTGTCGCCATTTCAAACGACGATAGAATCTCTGTTGTTATTTGAAATTGCGACAGAGATCTGTCGCCAAATTGTTCAGTTCTCTGTCACCATTTGAAATGACGACAGAGAGCTGTTTGGCAACAGTTCGGCTCTTTGTCGCCATTTGAAATGGCGACAGAGGGCACTATATCAATTTGGCTACGCTCCAGCTGGCCAAACTTCCTATTTCGCCAGAGCTGAGTGCAGCAGAGGAAGAGAGAGGGGAAGAAAGAGAGAGGAGAGGGAAAGAGGAGGGGAAGAACAAGAAGAGGGGGAGGAGGAAGAAAATGGCTTGCAACCGTGCAAGGAATTTCGTTTCGTTCATTTCAATTAAATTTTAAAAATAAGATTTAGTGATTAGATTAAATAGATTTGTAAGTAATTAGGTGTACGACTTATCGACTTCAGATGTAGGACTTAGCGACTTTAGACATACGACTTAGCGACTTCGGATATACGACTTATCGAGCAAATAAATTAGATTATAAGTAATCAGCTATGTAGAGTGGCAATAGTTACTTAGATACGTGACGTAGTGATCAGATTAATTATATTTTTAAATACAAGACTTAGCGACATGATTAATTAGGTTCATAGGTAATTAGCTGTATAGAGTAGTAATAGTTTTTTTAGATACACGACTTGCCGATCAGATTAATTTGGTTCTTAAGTAATTGTAACATCCCAAATTTTGCTTTTATTGGATTTATTGTGCTTGTATCTTTCTATTGAATTTTCTGGGATTTTATTTGAATTAATTGGAAAATATTGAATTAAGCCTTTTGCTATCTTTTAGTTATTTAGTGAAAAGTATTAGTCATATTTTTTTGAAAATATTTTATTGGGTTCCAAATATCTTAAAGTATTTTCTGGAATTTTTCTGGATTTTCCCTAATATTTTTGCTATTTATTTGGGCTTTATTTATTTATCTAAATTGTTTTTATTCGAAAATGATTTATAATCGTTGGAATAGTGTTCGTGTAATATCAGTTCTGCAATTAAACATTTATTTGATGTCCTTGGTTTATTTAGGAAATTTTCATTTTCTTAACTACTTAAGAGTATTATCTTAAGTCGAATTCTTGATTCGGGTGTTGGTGGACCCACTGTGATCGAAAAGATGGAAAAAATGCGGCGTGTGCGAATACCCGATTTTTCTTTTTCCTCCTTTCTTTTCCCCACCTACCCCTTTCCTTCTCCCTCTCCTTTTCTTTTCCTCTTCCTGGCTCTCCTCCAGCACCTCTTCTCCTGGTCCTCCTCCCTCCTAGCAGCGCCTCCCTCTCCCTCTCCTCCCACTTGGTCAGCAATGGCAGCAGCAGCAAGGGCAGCAAGCTCAAGCAGCAGTTTCCCCCCTTTCTTTCTCCCTTTGGGGTGAGTGGATTCAACTTTTGTTGTTCCTTGCTGTGCTAATGGAGGTCCTAGCAGGTGGGGATGGTTCTAGGGTTCTTGGATTTGGGGATTTTGGAGGAAAATGGATCTAGGGTTAGAGGAACTCTGCTCAGTTTTCGAGCTGTGCACAGACCAATCTTGCGACTGTGTTTTGGGCAAGAACGAATTATTTCCTGAGAAGTTGGCTGTAGATAAAGTTGTATATCATGTTCTTAGGTTTCAGTAGAGTTCAAGAACACAAAATTCCATTCAGCCAATTAAAAGTTATGACCTTTTTAGTGCGGGCTGCCCTGATTTAGTTCATGTTGGTAGCTGAGATTTTGAACTGCTGTTTAGGGCTATTTCCATGTCGAATTAGAATCTTTGGTTGCCTGGACAAAGTTAGAAATTTTCCTGTAGATCAAGAAAATGTCCTTGTTTGCTTGATTTGGGTTCAGAAATCAAAAGTTATGCTATTTTGAAGTTGCTACCCTAAAACTGCAATCTGCTGAAAAATTCAGAATCTGAACTGAAACTAAAAATGCAAGTTGAGGACTTTAGGCTCAGTTTCTGAATAAATGGCTAGGGGGTAATTGTAGGTTATCCTCTTTTGGTCATTTAGAGCCCAAGAATTCAATTTTAACTTAGCCAATTAAAAGTTATGCCCATTTTAGTATAGACTGTCCTAAGTTAGGTTTAAAATGTATAGTCTCTGTTCATCTGTAATCTGGGAATTTTGGCACATCTTCTGAATGAATGGATATGGGAAATGGTAGGTTATCCTTTTATGGTCAATTAGAGCACAAGAATACTCACTTTGGTTAAACCAATCAAAAGATATGTTTGTTTTAGTAACTGCTGTCCAGAACTAGTGTAGTTGCATGTAATCTCTGTTCCTTGCTGTTCTGAGAAATATTGAAGCATTTCCTGACTGTCTGGCTGTAGAAGAAGTTGAAGATTATCCTCTTGTGGTTAATTAGAGCTCAAGAACTGAATTTTGGATCATCCATTTAAAAGTTATAGTTGTTTTAGTGTTTGCTGTCCAGGGTGGTAACAGATTTGGTTTCAGTATTAGGTGTGAAAGGTTAATGTGTCTTTTGAGAAAGTTTAAAAGTGGGGTTAAGGAAGGAGCAAAGATGATATTTATTTTTTGTCGCTTGAACCGTGATTGCATTGTTTTGTTATGAATGCAATTAAATGTTTATTACAGGAAGTGTGATCTCGGAGTAGCCTCAACCTCATGTCACTCCCTTCCTCGTGGGTAAAGAGGCAAGTGTATCAACTAGAAGGATATTATAATGTTGATTGGTTGCTTGTGCATATGAATATGATATGATGTGCTACCATTCATATTTCTTGAATTTGCTTAGACTAGTAAGAACGGTAATTCATGGATGGATGAATTGACTAATGTTTATGAAATTGGGCATGACTATGCAAGTGGTGAAAATGAATGAAGTTGCACATGTATTCATGTTAATTGCATATGTGCATTCATAATGGAAGAGGCGACCCATTCTGATGAGGGCCTCTGTGTTCACACGTAGTGAACACGAAAGTCCTACCTCGTGGTCCCATTTATCGAAGTGAATGGGAGCGAGACGAGAAGAGTAGGCACCTTCCACGGGATGGAAGGACGTGACGGTGCACACCGACGGTGTGCACTCGGCGATCTGATGCGATGCAAAGAAAAGAGCATTCATGAGCATGCATGTCGCATTGCATCCTAACGATGATTTTGAGTTCAATAGAAATGTGTAGAGTTGGGATCGAGTCGTGGACTCATCCAAAGAGATTTAAAGAGGTACATGTAGGAAGTAAGTAATGAAGTGAAAAGAGGTAAATGTTGTTGATATTATTGTTTTATAAATTCATGGATTTGGATAAGAAGTATTCTCTTATTATTGATTTAATTGTGTAAATTGATTTGTGATGCACTTTCTTTGAGTCTTGAACTCATGCTTGTTTGTTTAATGTTTTTTAGGTACCACGAGAGCGACTTGCGGGATGGGACTTAGCTACACCTCCACTCACGCTCATGACATGTTAAAAGATTAGTTGGGTTAATCAGTTCACTGAAAAATAGTTAAATTCATTATGTAATCGTGTTGTAGTTAAGTTTAATTGATGATTGATGATATTATGTTTAGTTGTGTGCTTAGTTGGTCATGATGGTTGATTGATTCAATGTCATGTTGTAGATGATATCAGAATGATTATTGTCTTTTGTCCACTGAGTGGATGTCCAAGTTTTAGGGAAGGTGTTGCGAAATTTTTAGTAGATTTGAGTACTATTAGAGTTGATCTTCCTTATCTAGTTTTATTTCTGTTTTGGTGACACTCGAGTGGCCTTTGTAGGTGCCGGGTGTTATTCTGATTGGTATCGAGCGGGCTTTAGGTCCGTGGCATGTGAATTTAGCAAATTACTCTAGAGTAAACTAAAAATTTTTTGTGTGAAATTAGAAAGATGGCATAGGTTTCCACTCTTGTTAAAAATTTGGTCTTAGGGTAACAACCTTAAAATATGAAGTAGAGTGGTTAATTAATTTAAAACTTGACACACTCGATGCATGATAGGAAAAGGTATGGGTATCGTTGCTTTACGCTTAAATGTTGTATTTGAGCTTTGATGTTGAGTGCTACATTTGATAATGTATGTTGCTATGTTTATGAAAGGGATGAATTGAGCTGTTCTTGTTATTGAGATTAAGTGAGTTGTGCTACCAAAGGGTTTGGTCACCTTCTTACATTGTGGAGTGGCCATGGTAGTGGCCATGGTGGTGGTTGTGGTGGGTAAAGCCACAACCAAAGTTTGGAGCCTCTCGTAGGTAAGAGTCATCGTCTTTTGCGGCAAGGTTTAGAGAGTGGATGGAGTTTGTTGGTTCCTTTTTGCTTGATTGGTTGGAGTCTAATAGAATGTTTGGTGGTGGATCCTTTAGGATTTCTTCTACCGCTCATCGATCGGTTTGGTTGATTTATTTTGGTCTTTCTTGGTTGGAAACAAAGGAAAGGTGTTTGGTAACGAGTATCCGTGATTGTTCTTTCGACGGTTTTGGTTTTGCCTTCTTTGGTTGAAGACAAAGAAGAAGAGTTTAGTGTGGCGCCTCTTTTGGTTGCCATTCCAGCTTTGGCCTTGGTTTTGTTGGATTGCTTTACAAAAAAAGTTATCGATTTATTCTTGTGTTGTTATTCTCCGAGTTTAAAAGAAATTATTGAAGTCTTGACGTAAAACTTAAGTCTTATGGATTCTTGGTGTTAAGGTTTTATCGAAAGGATGTGGTTGATCGCTTGGTTTTCCCCTTGCATTTATCTTCCCTTGTGGAAGTTGTAACTTTGAGATTTGATGAAGATCTTTTGCATGCCGAGTTTGGGTATTTGAGAGTTGCTCTCTCTTGCAATTTCTGTTTGGGCTTTTTGGAAAGAAGAAACTGCATTTATCGATGTTCATTCATGCTTAAGAGCTGTGTTTTCCTTAAAGGTTGGGTATGTGACCCATGAGGATGTTCAAGACGTTAAGTGTATGATTAGTAGTTAGAACTTTGAGATGATGTGGGTGATGATTATATTAAAGTGAATTTGTAGGTTGTTTAAAAAAACAACCTAATTTATTGTGTGGTAGAGAAAGATTAATTGAGATGGCAATTGATCTAAAGTGAGTGTTGATTAGTGTTTTATGCGAAGTGTTGCGAGTCCTGAAATTAATTGGAAGTATGGGATTGTGTCACGATAATGCTAGTATTAATCCCGATCGAGAAGGTCTCGAATCTTTTGTAGATGAATTTATTATAGCGAGGTGTTGATGTAAAGTACCGAGTATAATGGTGTAAAGACATGAGGGTTGTTGGTCCATGTTTCTCATGAGTCGATAGTATTTTGGGTAAAGAAAATGACTTAATCGATGTGTAATCAAAGAATAGGGATAAGGAATGATTGTATGAAAGGTTGAGCTTGTCCTTGACAAATGTCATGTCAGGATCTGTATTTATGAAATATGGCTAGTGGAGATCGTATAGTGTGGTTAGGATTAATTATTGGTGGAATGAACTGGGATATTGAGTATGTGAATTGGGGATTGTACGAAAGGTAATTGTTGTGTACGCTGTGAAATAAGTGTTGAAAAAGATATGTATTAAGCTTGGAATAAACCATTGTATGAATGATGGTTCGTCATGGTTAGTAGATCAAAAGAAAATGATGACGCATGTCTTATGTTGAATTAATCTGTAAGTTATTGGTGTTGAAGAAATAAGGAAGTGGTTCTCCTTGTTGATTGTCATGAGATAGACTTGGTTAGGGTTTGATGATAATATGGTGGTGGTGGTTATATGAATAGGAGAAGGAAATTAAAAGAAGATTGGGTTTTGTAACTTTTGTTCAAACTGTTGGACTTTTCAGATTTTGTGAATATGAAATCTTTAGTGGCTAAAGTATTGGAATACTAGAAATGGTGGGATTCGAGTTGGATCTTCTTTTATGGGTTTACGAGGTCAAGTGATTCTCACGATGAAATGGTTTCGGTTGGGAATAAGTTTCCCATCCTCTTGAAAGAAAAATGTGCAGGTTTGGTGCTTAGATGTTTGGCTTGAGAATCGGTTTCCTCTTCCAAAACGTTGATTTTAGTTAAACGTGAGAGGTTCGCTTTGGTGAAAGTGAACAGATTTGTTCCTAGTTTTTTAGGGCTTCGTCGAAGATTTGTGTGGAGTCTCTCTTTACTTTGAGTTTCTCCCGGTGTGAATTTTATCACATTGATTCAAAGATGATAAAAGTGGTTATTGTGATGTAAAGAATTGAATTTTTTTCCTTTGCGTTTTGACTTGGGAAAAGAAAATGAGAGATCGTTGGGTTTTGTCGAGTTCTCTCCAAGATGAATTTTAGTGTGTTGGGATCAAGGTGATGTATGTGGTTCACTTGGTTCAAGAGAATTGTAATTCTTTTGCTCTCTAGTGGAGTTAAGAATATGAGTGTTTATGGTCTAGAGTTGAGTATATTAAAGGATTATACTTTGGACTTGGTTTTGAGTGAAAGAATGTGAGGCGAGATCCTCTTAGGAAAGGAACCGTTTGTGGTTTGGTAATGATCTCTGGTCCTAGCATGAGCTAGACGTTGATGTTAGTGGTTTATTGGTGCGAGATGACTGAGGCTTGTCGGTTCAAATCTTTTGGAAGTAGCATTGGTTGTTAAGGTGATGTCAAATTGAAGTGAAATATTCATTGTGAACATTTGTTTTAACTATTTGTTACTATGTGTGGTATATGCAGGAGAGGTTAGAATAAAAGAATTTTATATCGTGGTTTACAATCAAGGAAATTTATGCCAAGGTGGGCTATTTCCTTCGATGGCCTTGGTTGGTTATGGCCCTTTGTTGGAAGAGATGGGACTATGTGTATTTGATTCTTTGGGGTTGAGGTTGGAACCCGGAAGATTTAAATGAATGTAAGAGTAATTAGTTGATATTTGGTTTAGAGGCGTGTCAGAATGAAAAGCCTCGTATCGTTCTAGCTGTCATGAATAAGATGAATTGTGGCAAAGAGGGTGAGAAAGGAGATTTAAGTTTTATGATTTACGCTGAAAAGAAAATTGGAGTTGAGTTAGAGGTTAGTACGCTATCCTTTTGAGAAGGATCATCGGTTAAAAGGGTATAATGTGCTGTAGTACCAAGGAAAGTTTTCTGAGTACATCAGAGTATTTCACGATAGTGGTATGTTATGTTCGATATGGGGATTTGGCATATCAATTAATTTGATCGAGTACTTAGTGGGTGAATTTGAGGATGAAGATTGAGATAATTCTGCTGAGATTCCTTGTTCAGGAAGTTCGTTGGAATCTAAAATGCTAGGGAGTTTTGTCCTTGCAAATTTAAGTAGAAATTGTAGTGAATACATAGTCTTGATAAGAGAAAGCTTGGTTTGAGGTGAGTCAACTCACTTTCGTTAATAGTTGGACTTGGAAATTTGATTTGTCGTTTGGACTCATTTGAATTCTTGCGTGGTTGTTTTGAGTTGCAAGCCCTTGTGAACTTTGTTTTGTTGTAGTTGATGTTCTTGAATTCGGGTCGAATTCCATTAAGGGAGAGAATGTAATATCAGTTCGCAATTAAACATTTATTTGATGTCCTTGGTTTATTTAGGAAATTTTCATTTTCTTAACTACTTAAGAGTATTATCTTAAGTCGGAATTCTTGATTCGGGTGTTGGTGGACCCACTGTGATCGAAAAGATGGAAAAAATGCAGGCGTGTGCGAATACCTGATTTTTCTTTTTCCTCCTTTCTTTTCCCCACCTACCCCTTTCCTTCTCCCCTCTCCTTTTCTTTTCCTCTTCCTGGCTCTCCCTCCAGCACCTCTTCTCCTGGTCCTCCTCCCTCCTAGCAGCGCCTCCCTCTCCCTCTCCTCCCTCTTGGTCAGCAATGGCAGCAGCAACAAGGGCAGCAAGCTCAAGCAGCAGTTCCCCCCCCCCTTTCTTTCTCCCTTTGGGGTGAGTGGATTCGACTTTTTGTTGTTCCTTGCTGTGCTAATGGAGGTCCTAGCAGGTGGGGATGGTTCTAGGGTTCTTGGATTTGGGGATTTTTGGAGGGAAAATGGATCTAGGGTTAGAGGGAACTCTGCTCAGTTTTCGAGCTGTGCACAGACCAATCTTGCGACTGTGTTTTGGGCAAGAACGAATTATTTCCTGAGAAGTTGGCTGTAGATAAAGTTGTATATCATGTTCTTAGGTTTCAGTAGAGTTCAAGAACACAAAATTCCATTCAGCCAATTAAAAGTTATGACCTTTTTAGTGCGGGCTGCCCTGATTTAGTTCATGTTGGTAGCTGAGATTTTGAACTGCTGTTTAGGGCTATTTCCATGTCGAATTAGAATCTTTGGTTGCCTGGACAAAGTTAGAAATTTTCCTGTAGATCAAGAAAATGTCCTTGTTTGCTTGATTTGGGTTCAGAAATCAAAAGTTATGCTATTTTGAAGTTGCTACCCTAAAACTGCAATCTGCTGAAAAATTCAGAATCTGAACTGAAACTAAAAATGCAAGTTGAGGACTTTAGGCTCAGTTTCTGAATAAATGGCTAGGGGGTAATTGTAGGTTATCCTCTTTTGGTCATTTAGAGCCCAAGAATTCAATTTTTAACTTAGCCAATTAAAAGTTATGCCCATTTTAGTATAGACTGTCCTAAGTTAGGTTTAAAATGTATAGTCTCTATTCATCTGTAATCTGGGAATTTTTGGCACATCTTCTGAATGAATGGATATGGGGAAATGGTAGGTTATCCTTTTATGGTCAATTAGAGCACAAGAATACTCACTTTGGTTAAACCAATCAAAAGATATGTTTGTTTTAGTAACTGCTGTCCAGAACTAGTGTAGTTGCATGTAATCTCTGTTCCTTGCTGTTCTGAGAAATATTGAAGCATTTCCTGACTGTCTGGCTGTAGAAGAAGTTGAAGATTATCCTCTTGTGGTTAATTAGAGCTCAATAACTGAATTTTTGGATCATCCATTTAAAAGTTATAGTTGTTTTAGTGTTTGCTGTCCAGGGTGGTAACAGATTTGGTTTCAGTATTAGGTGTGAAAGGTTAATGTGTCTTTTGAGAAAGTTTAAAAGTGGGGTTAAGGAAGGAGCAAAGATGATATTTATTTTTTGTCGCTTGAACCGTGATTGCATTGTTTTGTTATGAATGCAATTAAATGTTTATTACAGGAAGTGTGATCTCGGAGTAGCCTCAACCTCATGTCACTCCCTTCCTCGTGGGTAAAGAGGCAAGTGTATCAACTAGAAGGATATTATAATGTTGATTGGTTGCTTGTGCATATGAATATGATATGATGTGCTACCATTCATATTTCTTGAATTTGCTTAGACTAGTAAGAACGGTAATTCATGGATGGATGAATTGACTAATGTTTATGAAATTGGGCATGACTATGCAAGTGGTGAAAATGAATGAAGTTGCACATGTATTCATGTTAATTGCATATGTGCATTCATAATGGAAGAGGCGACCCATTCTGATGAGGGCCTCTGTGTTCACACGTAGTGAACACGAAAGTCCTACCTCGTGGTCCCATTTATCAAGTGAATGGGAGCGAGACAAGAAGAGTAGGCACCTTCCACGGGATGGAAGGGACGTGACGTGCACACCGACGGTGTGCACTCGGCGATCTGTGCGTGCAAAGAAAAGAGCATTCATGAGCATGCATGTCGCATTGCATCCTAACGATGATTTTGAGTTCAATAGAAATGTGTAGAGTTGGGATCGAGTCGTGGACTCATCCAAAGAGATTTAAAGAGGTACATGTAGGAAGTAAGTAATGAAGTGAAAAGAGGTAAATGTTGTTGATATTATTGTTTTATAAATTCATGGATTTGGATAAGAAGTATTCTCTTATTATTGATTTAATTGTGTAAATTGATTTGTGATGCACTTTCTTTGAGTCTTGAACTCATGCTTGTTTGTTTAATGTTTTTTAGGTACCACGAGAGCGACTTGCGGGATGGGACTTAGCTACACCTCCACTCACGCTCATGACATGTTAAAAGATTAGTTGGGTTAATCAGTTCACTCTGAAAAATAGTTAAATTCATTATGTAATCGTGTTGTAGTTAAGTTTAATTGATGATTGATGATATTATGTTTAGTTGTGTGCTTAGTTGGTCATGATGGTTGATTGATTCAATGTCATGTTGTAGATGATATTAGAATGATTATTGTCTTTTGTCCACGAGTGGATGTCCAAGTTTTAGGAAGGTGTCTTTTGAAATTTTTAGTAGATTTCGAGTACTATTAGAGTTGATCTTCCTTATCTAGTTTTATTTCCTGTTTTGGTGACACTCAGGGCACTGTAGGTGCCGGGGTGTTACAGTTCGGCTAAAAACCATCCGGTCGAGCCGGTTTTACACGCGCCGCAGGCCCATGTAGCCCAGCCGCCCCAAAACCCTAGCTGCGCGACCGTTGAATTTGAATCCTACGGCTGTGATCGCACCGCGCCATCGCTCGCTGCCATCCGCTCGATCGGATCTGCGTGGACGGTCATGATTGCTGTATCCGTTTGGGTCTTTGCGCCCTACACGAAAGCCGAGGGCCCTATTTAAGGCACTGCCGCCACCCCTGTGTTGCACATGTCGAGATGAACCCGTAGCCCTAGCGCACGCCTCCCGAGTCGCCGCCGTTCGCCCGCACGAGTTCACCGAAGCCTTCGCCACTGTTTTTGCCCCGTTCTGCCGCCGTTGTTCTTCTTTTGCCGTCGCCAAGGTCACCGAAGTGTCGCCCTCACCGAGACTTTTCGATCGCGCCAGATAACGTCGCCGGAGTTGCCCCAGAACGCCGTCAGCCGTGTCATCGTCTTCGTCTCCGATGAACCCGTTCTGCCACGCCATCGTCGCAGTTGCGAGCTTTGTCAATCGTTGAATCTGGTAAGCACTGCTAGATGCCCGCCACGCGTCGCCCACTGGGGTAACCACGTAGACGCTTCTCCGTCGTCGCTTCGTCGCCGTTGGATCGGCATCTCTCGTCTGTGGTTAAGCCATGTAGCCGCCACCGTCTTTCCTTGCGATGCATCTCTGGGTCGTCGGATCCGAAACCAACGATCCAGATCTCGCTGCGTGTCGCCTCCATAGTAAGCCATTGCTGCGTGTTAGAGTTGATCTTGGCCGTCCGTTTTGAATTGAATGGGTGGGATCGCACCGGCCCTGCACTAATCGCATATCGCCGCATGTCACGTCGAGATTGGCTGAGCATCACCGCTGATGCCACAGCTTGTGTCAGCTGTGCACGGGCACAGTGCTGCTGGTCCATCATGGATCAGTGCCGGCCGTAGACCGAGTCCATACGCCAATGACGCGTGTCACACTGTGGTTGCGCCGTGTGTCAGCATCTGATTGGGCCACGTGTTTGCTGGCATCAGCGTGACGTCATAATCCAATTTTTTCAGAAAAATAATTAGCCGAAAATCATATTCGGTACTGACCAGCATGACGTCATAAATGCTACTTTTCAAAAAAATAATTCGCCAAAAATCATATTCTTAGCCCTGCGAGGCGTACTCATGTAAGATTTACCATAAGGTTGTCCTACATTTATATTTAATATTGATGAAGTCTTTATTATGTTACCGTTGAGTATGATTATGATATTCATCAATGTTGAGCCTGTGTGCATTAACATGATCCTGAACTAGTACGGAATACACAAAGGGTCCGGATTTGCATATTCGAGTCCCGACACAGGTGGTATCAGAGCCAAACTAACTGTAGGTCAAACCCTAGCTAGATTGTCATCTTAGGAGTGTCCAAAACTATTTTCTAAAGGCAAAATTTACTTGAAATATTTAAAAGATCTTGACTTATCCCTTCTTCTTGCTTTCCACATTTGCTGAATTTTTTCGTCCTTTCTATTGTTTTTGAGTTGAGGTTTTTACTAGAGCCGCTTTCTGCAGGTCGAGATGGAGTGTCTTTATGGAGAACGCAAAGGAGGATTTGCCGCTGAGCTTTGGAGGATGCTACAGCTGTTGGGAGGCTTTGATCCTCCTATCTACCATGGTACCAACTGGATCGTGAGCGGGAAGGTACGAGGTACAATTTGCAAGGTCACGGTCTACGCCAGGGACAACACCCTGGGAAGTCGCCCTGTCAACATCTCTGTGAGAAGAGTAACATTTGAAGCTAGGATCTAGGAGGCCACTCGTCTTGCACTTCGCCGTTTTGCTCGTGACTACACTGCATACTTGGAGACAACGATGTTCAAGTACCATCCTAATGGAGACGCCGTCACCGAGGACAGAGTTAGGAATGAGGAGGATGCCACCATAGTCCATCTTACACGTTTTGCTTCAGTGCAGGAGAACCTCACGAAGAATACAAATCAAGAGCTTACAGAGGTATATAAGGCTTTGGAGAAGGCCGAGAAGGACCTTCGAGAGGCTAGGAGGATGGCTTCTGAGAGGATAGCTGAGCTGGAGGAGGCTCTCTACCTCAGGGAGGAGGCAGCTGAGTTGGAGGAGTCCGAGGAAGATCCTTAGGAGCTTGTGCCAGATCCTGAGAGTCAGGGATCAGTCATCCAACGAGATCCTCGACCATCGAAACAAGTTTGCTCCGATGCCGCATCACCCGCCGCAGTGTCCGCCCGGAGGTCCGCATCCAGGATGGCTTAATGACTAGGTACAGTCTTGAGTTTAGTAATAGCAGTGACTCAAGTGTTCGAGTCGCATAAGTCTCAGTCTAGAGTGTTACCTTAGTTGATTAGTAATGCTTATTTAGGTTAATGAGAGTTTTAATGGTCTTTTTGAGTGTGCAGTATGCGTTGCATTGCCCCTTAGGCACTTGTGATCAGCCATACCAAGTATTAAATAAAATTAATATATTTGGAGTTTGTGTTTCAAACTTTTGCCCCGCATTAGTCCTTATATTACTTGTCTATGTTATTTCCTCTCTGTTCCCTAAACCTTGGAGTGATCATCAGATGGTTTAGACTCGCGGGAACAACAAAGCTGGTGGAAGTGGAAGCCGTCAGAATGAGAACCGGAATGAGTCGCCAATACATCAAGCAGCACCGCCAGTTGACATGAGTAACTTTGGGGCCTTTTTAGTTGCACAAGCTCAGCTTATGCAGACTATGATGCAGCAAATGCAGCACTTCACCAATGAATTAATGGCCAACAATGTAAACCAATCTGCTAATAATGGGAACTGTCCTTACTCGAAGCTGTCAGACTTTATGAGGACCCGTCCGCCAATATTTTCTGGGAATGCTAACCCGATTTAAGCTGACGACTGGCAAAAGACAATTGAGAGGAAGCGGCATATCACCCAGTGTGAGGGAAATGAGAAGGTATTTTATGCCTCTCATCAGCTCAAAGGCACAGTTGCTGAATGGTGGAAGAATTATTGTGCATTGCAGGAGAACCCACAGGAAATCACTTGGGAAGAATTTTCTGTTGCTTTCCGTTAGTATCATGTTCCTAAAGGTGTCATGGATCTAAAGAAGGAAGAATTTAGAGCTATCAAGTAAGGAGGCCAGTCTGTGGCAGAATACCTAAATCGATTCACGCAGCTAGCTCGCTATGCGCCTGAAGATGTAGCGACCGATAAGGCAAGGCAGTCTCGCTTCATGAAGGGGCTGAATTTTGGGTTGCAGGTTGGGTTGATCACCCAAAATTTTCCAAATTTTCAAGAATTTGTTAACAAGACCCTTATCCTTGAGGACAAGCGCAAAGACTTGTTGAGTGCTTTACGTACTCACCCCCCTTGCAACAAAGCATCACCAGTTGGAGAAGAAGCAACGCCTGCTTTTGAGGAAGTGATGAAGACCCAACCTGCTGTTGAGCAAAGGTGGCCCAATCATTCACGGTACAACAACGATAGCTTCGTGACGCTCGCACTCAAACGGCAAAAGAGCCAATTCAAAAGCGAGAAACTGGTCACACAAACCGCGATCAACACAAGAACGCGAATTGAGTGGAGGAATCGTATAGATTCAGTGGACAATCACGAGAACATGCCGTTCTTGACTTGCACCAACACTAACAAACCCAAGAACGGGAAGAACTTATCAAGAACACATGGTATTTGCGCCACAAACAACCATGGCTTATGCTGTCTATTTCTGAACATCCAAAAGTCCATCCCAGATGGAATACATAGGTATTTATACTAGGAACATCCCTCCTATCTTAGGTGTGAAACTATACAAGAAACTAAGAGAGTTTTCTTGGGTAGATAAAAGGTTTAATGCCTTGGAAGTTGGACAGCAAGATATGGTCTCGCGCAACTTTTGACAGCCTGTGCAACTCCCACCAAAACAGTCATATCTCCCACCTTGGAAGTCCAAATGATGCACGGTTTAAAATGCTAGAAACTAGACTTCAATATCTTTCTATCCATATAGCCCAAGGATATGTTACTTGTCGTGATTAACAGCAGAATCATGATCAAATGGATGGACAGATTTGAGTGAACCAGCCTTGCTCATGTAACTCTTCTTTGCCTTCCATTCCAATGGATCGCTGTCAATAATTCTAACAAATATGGATCCAAATAGAATTCCTTTCTCAGGTGATATATTTCCAAAATAAAGGGATATTACTCCTTGTGGATGCATGACCAAATCACCTTTCTTCTCTCCAAGGTTTGCATTGCAATTCTCAGCCTGTATCACATTATCAACACAACTTGCATCGGTCTTGTGACTCACTTGCACTTTAGCAGCAGCAAAACAAGTAATGTGATTATTTGTAGACTTAGAGTCATGAGACGATACAACAATAGAGGATATATCCGCATCATCCCCTCCCTCTTCAAGCGAAACCGTCCTCGGTTCGAGTTGTTCTTCAAAACACTCTTTAGCTTAGTGAGGATGTCACAATGAATATCATTCCCACTTTTGGGCTGCAAAGAAACAAACACCCCTCGATACATAAATGTATAGCGGTTAGTCCTCCCTTGGTGCGTAGCATTCCGGTCAAATTGCCATGGACGCCCCAAAAGAATTTGACTAGCATGCATTGCAACGACATCGCACTCCACCTTGTCTTCATATCCATCGATGGAAAATGGTACATGCACCTTATGGGTCACCTTGAGCTTACCAACATTATGAAGCCACTTCATATAATATGGCTTTGGGTGGTGCTGTGTGGTCAATTTCAAAGCATCAACCACATCCTTGCTAATCACATTGTTGTAGCTTCCTCCATCTATCACAAGCTTACACCGTTTTCCCTTGATCTTGCATTCGGTTTGCAAAATAGCACGTCGCTGTCCCTTCTCCACAATTGGAGCACTATCACGATCCACCTTCTGAGCCATCAAACATTGTCCATCTTCAGGGTCACAATGAACCACATCATCATGTTCTTCACCTCCCATATTTGATTTCTCACTTGCATCACTCTCTGAAACATACTTTCCATCGGTGGTAAGCATTACTGCCTTTAAATTTGGGCAATCTTTCATCATGTGTCCCCTGCCCTTGCACTTGAAGCACTCAATATTCCGAGTTCTAGCGGTAGAGAAGGCACCAGAATCAGCTTTGGAATAATCCTTGCTTGCTGTCCCTACTGCTCTTGATGCTTCTTTTGGAGATGATCCACTTGGTTTTGTTGACACAACCGTCATAGACGAAGAACCACCTTCGCTAACATGCTGTGATGAGCGCCGCCAACCACTAGAAGTGACACGTCCATGATGCACAACAGATTTGTGTGCGTCTTTCAACCATAGTTCCGCACGCTGTGCTTGATGAAGTAGCTCTTGTACGGTATTGAATTGCATCAAATCAACACGGTTTCGCACATCCTCATTCAGCCCTTCAAAGAACCTTGTCATGGTGGCATCCGCGGACTCACGAATAGCTGTACGGATCATGAGTATTTGCATTTCTTGATAGTACTCATCAACAGATTTATCACCTTGATATAGCCGCCTCAACTTTGTGTGCAACGTTCGAGTGTAGTACGCTGGTACAAAGCGAGATCGCATGATTCTCTTCATCTCCTCCCAAGTATATGGACGCTCCCCTGCACGATTCAATTGATCCCACCAAATAATAGCATATTTGGTGAACTCAATGGAAGCAACATGAACCTTCTTTTCTTCGGAGTAGCGATGGTTGTCAAAATTTTGATTGACTCGCATCTCTCACTCCAAATATTCCTCCGGATCAGCAGGCCCCTTGAACTCCGGTATGGTGATTCTTACATGACCAATACCATCCACCTCACGATCAACACCTCTCCTATGAATTCCTCCATGTCTAGCACCTTGACGGTCATTGTGATTATGTCGATTACGACGAAAATCAGATCGAGCTTCAGATATGTTGTCCTCCAAATCAGTTCCAAAGTCCCGCTCATCGCTGCAATGTGAGCTAGCACGTCGACCGCGAACATGTGCTTGCTGCCTCGGTGCGTCATCTCCTTGTTGTGGCAGTAGCATCTCTTCCAAACGGCGAAGATTGGCATTGACATCATTGAACCCATCTGTGATGCGGGTGTGCATCAAGTTGAGCTCACCACGAAGCTGATTCTCCCGCTCATGGTAGAAGACCGACGTGGCCTCAAACTGAGCACGCGTAGCAGTGGGAAGATTGGGGTTAATTGGCAGCTGCTCCTCAACAATTTCTTCATTTTCTCCAACGTGATGGTTTGCCCCCGACATTGTTGCAAGCAATCTGAAATCAGCCACAAGAATTCCTACGTACCGTGAGCAACGAAAGCTCTGATACCAGATGATGAAGACCCAACCTGCTGTTGAGCAAAGGTGGCCCAATCTTTCACGGTACAACAACTCTAGCTTCGTGACGCTCGCACTCAAACGGCAAAAGAGCCAATTCAAAAGCGAGAAACTGGTCACACAAACCGCGATCAACACAAGAACGCGAATTGAGTGGAGGAATCGTATAGATTCATTGGACAATCACAAGAACATGCCGTTCTTGACTTGCACCAACACTAACAAACCCAAGAACGGGAAGAACTTATCAAGAACACATGATATTTGCGCCACAAACAACCATGGCTTATGCTGTCTATTTCTGAACTTCCAAAAGTCCATCACAGATGGAATACATAGGTATTTATACTTAGGAACATCCCTCCTATCTTAGGTGTGAAACTATACAAGAAACTAAGGGAGTTTTCTTGGGTAGATAAAAGGTTTAATGCCTTGGAAGTTGGACAGCAAGATATGGTCTCGCGCAACTTTTGACAGCCTGTGCAACTCCCACCAAAACAGTCATATCTCCCACCTTGGAAGTCTAAATGATGCACGGTTTGAAATGCTAGAAACTAGACTTCAATATCTTTCTATCCATATAGCCCAAGGATATGTTACTTGTCGTGATTAACAGCAGAATCATGATCAAATGGATGGACAGATTTGAGTGAACCAGCCTTGCTCATGTAACTCTTCTTTGCCTTCCATTCCAATGGATCGCTGTCAATAATTCTAACAAATATGGATCCAAATAGAATTCCTTTCTCAGGTGACATATTTCCAAAATAAAGGGATATTACTCCTTGTGGATGCATGACCAAATCACCTTTCTTCTCTCCAAGGTTTGCATTGCAATTCTCAGCCTGTATCACATTATCAACACAACTTGCATCGGTCTTGTGACTCACTTGCACTTTAGCAGCAGCAAAACAAGTAATGTGATTATTTGTAGACTTAGAGCCATGAGACGATACAACAATAGAGGATATATCCGCATCAGGAAGAGTATTAGGAAGAGGCGAGCAACTAGGGCTCGAACCTTGTTAGTTGCCTGTGGCAGATTGAAGGGTTTTCTACACTTATGTTTATTTTCGCTGATATTTATTTACTTTTTAGTCTTAGCCCTATGAGGCGTACTCATGTAAGGTTGACCATAAGATCGTCCAACAGTTATATTAAATATTGATGAAGTCTTTATTATGTTACCGTTGAGTATGGTTGTGATATTCATCAATGTTGAGCCTGTGTGCACTAGCATAATCCTGGACTAGTACGGAATACACATAGGGTCTGAATTTGCATATTTAGGTCCCAACAATAATTAGCTGTATAGAGTAGCGATATTTTTTAGATACACGTCTTGTCGTCATGGTATATAGGTGTAGCAGTATGGGTAGGTTGAGAATTTAAAAGGTTTTAGCATTTGTGTATTTGAATTTTTACGTGTTGTTGTTCTCTTTGTAATTACTTCATTCAGTTTGTTTGTGTATTCGAATTCGTACTAATATTGTTTTATTCAATTGTAGGTATGACGGATGTCCAGCAGTACGAGTTACTCGACCCAATGATAGGCGCGACTCACCGGAGCTGCTTAGACACATTGCCGCTGCCAGACGGGGAGCCACCGTTTGAGCTTAGTGCTCTACGCATGCAAACCCCCCATGAGAGCATGGCGGATCGACCTGTGATAGAATCCGAGGTTAGTGCACTATTGTCATAGCTGCGTTACGATGTCTTGTATGTGTGGAGCGATCATTCTTACAATGTTTTCATGCAAACTGAGAGCGGCAAGGTTACTAGCTCTAGCTCGGATGGTGGAGGCGACTGTTGCTAACGCGCAGGACAGGCATGGTGCCTCTAGGAGGTTCCCGTACGATAAGAGCTTGCTGACTGCACTAGTAGATTGTTAGCGACTGGAGATGCACATGTTTCACCTCCCGTGCAGTGAGATTGAGTCGACACTAGAGGATGTCGGCTACCTACTGGGCCTACCTTGCACCGGGGACGTGGTGGTGCCTGACAATGTCCACGTGGAGTGGCAAATGGAGCTCCTAGCCCGATTCACGGACGTGCTACCCGCCGAGTGTGGGTACACACCTTTCACTTCTGCGCACGGTCCGATGCAGAAGTGGCTAGTACAGTTCTACGTATGTATGATTTACTTTGTCTAAATTTTATTTCGCTTTCTCTTTTAGTTCTCAAACTGACCATTACTTTCTACAGCCCGAGAGGATAGCTGATGGAGCAGGGGAGTAGCTCGTTAGTCGCCACTTCAAGGCGTAACTACTCTGGGCGTTCGGTTGGGTCTTGTTTTTCTCGTCCCATGGGGACAGTGTCGACAAGCACATGATCCAGTACACGAGGACAATCGCAGACGTCGACCAAGAGGAAATCCCGCAGCTGGCTTAGGGACTGACCTACTGGCTGTCACCTACATGGGCTCTTTGTGACGGGTGCCGTCGCGTGGCGAACTCGTCCACTCTCATCGAGTGTCCTCTACTCCTTCAGCTGTGGTCTTTTGAGAGGTTCCAGATCGGATGGGTGCAGATGGATTTGGGACCTTACAGAGCAAGCTTGTATGGGGGCCTTACGGATGACGTGGACCGTCCTACCATGGGGACATTGTGGTGTCGTCGATGGGTTAATAAAATCATCTTTATTGTCAATTGTACAATAATTTGCCATGTTTCGTACTAACGGTTGCCTATTTTGTTTTTTGCAGCCGACTTTTACGCTTGTCATGTCGCACACTTCATACCCTGAGTATGTAGCGATGTTTGACAAACTGACAGATGATTGCGTCATCTGACGTCCGTACCTCCCAGAGTTGGTCGACGCACGAGCACCTCAGGGCCTGTCCCTGCAATGCACCACATGAGGGGTCGCACCGTGCAGGGGCGTCAGCTAGTTTTTTCTCTCATACCTGATGTACTAATCGGATAAGGTGTTTTGCTTTCTTAACTTATGTACTATTCAGATATGGTCTTTTGCTTTCTTAAGTTATGTACTACTCATATATGATCTTTTGCTTGCTTAACTATGACATATTAGTTTTTTCATAATGCCATTAGCTTTGTCAAACCGATTGGACAACACACACATCAGCTTTCTCAGTGCTATTTGACAACACGCTGCCAGCAGCTTTCTCGAGCTGATTTGACAACACTCTGCGCACCGCGAGGTGACAAAACACTACCTATTTCAGAGCGATGGACAACACACTGCCTATCTCAGAGCGAAGTGACAACACACTTCCCATCGTTTTCTTAGACCGAAGCGACAATACACTGCAGCCCGCTTTGTCAGACCAATGTGAGGTATAAAACCACTCGTCACCCAAGTAGCACTTCTTCTCTACCCCAACCTCCACTCCATTGCAATGACAGACAGAGGAGGCACTCAAGCCGTGGGAGGGGTAGACAGGGTCAGACATCACCTCGAGACGCTAACCCTTTATGGTTTCAGGCCACAACCCTTACCTCGAGGATACTCAAATCTACAGTCCCCTAGACCCCAATGCCCCAGCCCAGATCTTTCCATTTGAACAAGAGACAACTACAACCTTCAAAATCCAATTCACGACGGCCAACCACTCCACTCCCTGAAGTGGCTGACATGCAAGCACGACCTCGACGTCGTTTTGCAAGTTTGTGATGAGTTCAATGCCAGCCTAGGATGTTGTTTCTACTAATGCTCTATATTCATGGTAACCGCTACAACTCTTATGTACCATTCAGCTCATATCTCGCTATATGACATATACTCTTGCTTGCAAACCGTGGATTGCAAATTCACGGAATGAGTGGACTCACCGTATCCCATAGATGCCCAATGCTACATTCATATATTGCTGTATCGCTCTGATGAAATGCAAGAGGACCTCACAGAGATCAAGAAGGAGAACAAACAATTCTGTAGTCAGAACTTAGAGCTCTAGACACAGAATTATGATCCATGTCGTCAAAGACTCGGGGAGAGGAACAATGAGGATGTCGTCCACCTTGGCAATGACTACCACATTTACTACTGCTGCGGCAATGCCAACTGTAGTTGTGTTTGCCACTACCGTATCCAGTAGCCCCGTCTACGTCGTCCTGATGATACACTCCTTGTGGGTGCCGTATGGTTACCAATTAGAGTCTTAATGTCCTCTGCCCATAAAGCGTAGTCCATCCTACCTTTTTACAATTCTAAAAGGCGCACAGTATCATACTTTTGTCTATGTTTGTGGTTGCACTATGCCGCTATTTATACCATCCAAACTGTATGCGCTATATAATCCCCTTTTATTATAAAATGCTATATTTTAGTCATTCTGTTGTTTTTAAACTTTAAACATGCAATGACTGTACCGGTTACAAGAACAACATCAACGGATGTGACAACACATTCCAACCTACTTTACCACATATAATATAGAACATGCAAATACCTGTGCGTAGCACGTGTGGGCCAAGCGGCTATTTTCCCAACAAAAACAGCACGGGGCTAAATTTGCAAACAAAAAATTTCAAAAATTTCATTTTATGATTTCCCATTTTTAATTTCAAAAAATTTACATCTCCTTCTTTGTCGCCAATCCAATTGGCGAAAGAGAGCCCCATCGAACTGTCGACAAACTCAAAAGGCCGTAGCCCTTGGCCCAATTACAGAACAAATTGTAGTCCGCATGGCACCGACACTCCATTTTCAATTTTTCAATTGGCTCCGCAGTCCGCACCTCGCGTCATCCGGCAAGCAAGCACCGTAAAGATCACTAAGTCCACTGTTTAATTAAGGGTGTGTTTGTTTATTTGTAACAAGTGGTATATGTATAAGATAATTTAAGAAAAAAGTTATTTATGTGTTTGGTTGTTTGAATAGAAGCATCTCATTCTAGATAGTGGGATACAAATTTAAGGAATAGGCTATCGACGTTCATAGTCGCTTCAAGTACATGGACATAACATCTTGCACGAGTGGATTATTTCTAATGAAGACACTTCGAAAGAGATAATTTTGGCAAAGACATCAAACCCACAAGAATTATCGCAGGGTCAGTCTGATGCAACTATTAATGAGAAGCGAACGATTACATAGCAACATTGGCTCACTAGATAATAGCCGAGGTTCATTACAATTAAATGGTCGTAATTGTTTATATGCATATGAGAATGATCATGTTAAATGTTCTATGGACGATACTCTTTCCGTAGTAGAAATATTAATTCATCCCTTATATAGGTTGCAAGGGTCATATTTTATAGCGCGGTTTATTGGCCAATTCCATGTTAGAATCGATTATTAGGCCTTGTATTACTTACGCATTATTTGGCTGAGCTTGCTCATCCGTCGAGACTCTCCTTTTAGCGTGAAATATCGAGAAAGTCTCATGTGCATACTATACTAGCCCATGATCAGTGACTAGTATGCACAATTACAACATTGTGACCATATCCATACTTAAGGTTACGAATTCATTAAAGTAATATTGTTCTTACAATATGGTTATAGTGACCAAATAAAATGCAGTGTAAGATATAAAAGTCCAGCAGTATGCTTTTCCCAAACTATCATAGGAAACTGACAAGGAGCAGACCTTAGAAAGGCTTGTCATCATAATCCCCATAACCTGCGATGAAGTACTCATCTCTATGGACATTGCTTTCTTCGCCTACCAAACTAACAATATAAACAAGGTTAAGTACTTTTATACTCAGCAAGACTTGTAGTGTATCACAAAAGTATAGTAAATACAGACTATATTAAGAAGTGGCTACCAAGTCTATTTGCAAAAAGCTAAATTGAACATGAATATCAGGTAATAGATTGTAAACGGAATTTGAAAGAGTAATTTGATAGGTATGTAAATAACAAGTATAAAAGCAAAAAAGTAAAAACTCACATCCTCCATGATTGTGAGCATCGAACCATTGCCTTGTTATCTCTTGGCATTATATCCAAAATAAACTTCCATAATATTCCCAATTCATCCCTTTTTATGAAAATACAAAACTTTAACTAGTGTCAGTGCACCAAGTATCCCATGACCACGAGGACGACTTTTCGAAAAGTTCTACACTTTGCAAAGGCGTGCATCTTTACCTACAAAGACATGACCAACACTTTTTTCTGCTATTTTCACGCTTCCTTTGGTGTGTAGCCAAGGGGTCATTACATGAACCGTTATATTACCTAAACCTAACTTTTCACCAGCCTGGTGATGACAAACCCTTGTTGTCGCGGCGAAAGATATTTGTACACTCAATGCTCATGACAATCCATCCGTATCGTGTCCCCACTTTCCCCTATAGTAAGGAATACACCGTTGTATCCGCAGACGTTATTCCCAACACCTCGGTGAGGGCACCCCTTCGAGCATTCCGTCTCAGAAAAGCCTATACTTGATGAGGACATCACTACTACGGATATGACCACATTTGGTTGTGCCTACTCCAACACATCATCCACGGGCTAAGAAGAGAGAGAGATCAAATCCATCACGTTCTGGAATCCAATTCGGCCTCCTGAGACAGCACCAACTTAAAACGGCCATAACTTTTGATCCAGAAGGGTGTTCGGGGCACATGAGTACTTGATTGAAAGCTTTCGTCGCCCTCTTTCCAATGGATCCAGTCTCACCTTCAAATTCCTTCTGAGCTGTCCGAAAACTGCAAAACAAGTCACATCACTTTTCCAGTCCGAGTCAGAGTGGGCCTTGGGCCTTGTAATCGAATTGTATTTGGTTTCCTAGGGTTTTGAACGACCACCTCCTCTTGTTATCTCATAAATAACCATCCGCAACCCCATCTAGGGTTTTGAGTTTTGTTTGATTAGTTTAGCCAAGTGCAAACTTTGCGTCTTCGAGTCGTGCTGGACAGCCACCTTGTCAAGATCTTCAATAGAACCCCACCTTATTTTGGCCTTCAATTCTTATTTGCAATTTCAGATTGCTTTTACCATTGTTCTTGCTTGTTCTTCGGTTGCTTGCAGGAATTGAACCTCGTGTTCAGGTTGATCGTGCCCACGGCAATATCAATAACACTCCGGAGTTGTTTTAGTGATTGCTAAGGCGCATCGTCGTCGTACGTTGTAGTCGGATCGTCAAAGTCGATTCCACCAAATCGATAGTTATCGCTCTCATCGAAAGATCGGGACACAACTTCACATCAGGTGGTATCATATCAAGTACCCCTACTGTCGATTATAATCTATATGATAGTTTTGAAGAAAGGGAGTGTTTGGGTGATTTTGATTCACGAGACATTGATTTGAGCACAAAAGATATGCATGTTCCTTTGCTCTTTCTCGCTACTAACATTTTGCAGGAGAATGTGATGGAGTCGAGGACGACTCCAATTCAAGAAAGGGAGAATGATGAGACCATGCTCGTCCTGGATATGATCAACGCTATATCAATTTGGCGACACTTCACGGCATCCTCTGTATCATCTACATCTACTAGGATGGCTTTTCTTCACAGGGGGGAGAAAGCGTCCAAGAGTGCAAGCTTTCAACATGCCTTTATATGCTGGAAAGAAATATTGAGCTTTGTGGAGGATGATCTGAACATGAGAATACTTTTTGTTGAGGTCAAGCTAAAAGCTGAGCATGAGTCGAGGACGACTCAAATTCAAGAAAGTGAGGATGATGAGGACATCACTACTATGGATATGACCACATTTGGTTGTGCCTACTCCAACACATCATCCACGGGCCAAGAAGAGAGAGAGATCAAATCCATCACGTTCTGGAATCCAATTCGGCCTCCTGAGACAGCACCAACTTAAAACGTCCATAACTTTTGATCCAGAAGGGTGTTCGGGGCACATGAGTACTTGATTGAAAGCTTTCGTCACCCTCTTTCCAATGGATCCAGTCTCACCTTCAAATTCCTTATGAGCTGTCCGAAAACTGCAAAACAAGTCACATCACTTTTCCAGTCCGAGTCAAGTGGGCCTTGGGCCTTGTAATCGAATTGTATTTGGTTTCCTAGGGTTTTGAACGACCACCTCCTCTTGTTATCTCATAAATAACCAGCCGCAACCCCATCTAGGGTTTTGAGTTTTGTTTGATTAGTTTAGCCAAGTGCAAACTTTGCGTCTTCGAGTTGTGCTGGACAGCCACCTTGTCAAGACCTTCAATAGAACCCCACCTTATTTTGGCCTTCAATTCTTATTTGCAATTTCAGATTGCTTTTACCATTGTTCTTGCTTGTTCTTGGTTGCTTTGGGAATTGAACCTCGTGTTCAGGTTGATCGTGCCCACGGCAAGATCAATAACACTCCGGAGTTGGTTTAGCGATTGCTAAGGCGCATCGTCGTCGTACGTTGTAGTCGGATCGTCAAAGTCGATTCCACCAAATCGATAGTTATCGCTCTCATCGAAAGATCGGGACACAACTTCACATCAATACTACTTCGGCCTTTCAATATGCAAAGCTAGTTCTAAGTAACTTAATTTGTCAAGGCCATCCCATACTAGCACTTGTGGTTGCAATGGTTATCTTGGATTATATAACACTATGTTCGGTCCTTAATCTGACCTAGACGAGAACATTCCCCCTACACTAAATGCAAGTCCCATACACATTCGGCTATTGCCAGATCTCGCCCATATCAAATCATAGTTTTTATTTGATTTTCATACCAAAATACCAACAACTACTATTCTCATCATGTCCCAAAATTTCAATTTTTGTACTAATAGTATACTCGATCATTCATTGACCCATTTCTAAATCATGGCTAAGTGATTGCACATATGCTCGAATATACCTTTTTGATATTTCTATTATGTCTATACCTACCTTAGGGTTATCAAGGTTGACATGACAATATTTATTAAGGAAATTCCAAGAATTATGGGGAATATCTACTACTACCCACAATATAGCAAATTTTACTGAAAGTACACGCTTACATACATAGTTTTGTAAACAATATAAATTAATTGAAATATTAGGATCAATATGATCAAAGGGGGTGCTTGCTTTGCTCGTTGGTTTCGGGGCAGAGTCAAGGTTGTCGGCGAAGGCGTCTGTGGCGTCATTGTCTACACAATATGTCAATGAGCAATAGTAAGAAGCAAAATAACACAAACCAAGTCAAAATCAAAACATTATTGCAAATATAGAAAGCTCATATTTTCATAACAGAGTAGAAGTTGGTTTTGTTAAATTTTGAGTTCGTTTGCATAAGTTATGAATTTTCAATTTTTCAAAGGTGTTACTTGTTATTTTAAACAGTAATTTAGTTCATATTGGCCCAAATTTAAGTCTTGCTACATAACATAGGGATCAGGAGTGATGTGACCGTGCCGGTCTAGCAAGCCATGCTTCTACCTTGAGCCAAGACAAGGGCCCAACAACATCTGACACTCCAAGCCCAGCCCAAGATCAAGCTAAATTAGTTCACGAGTCCAGTTCGGTCCCCAGGAGCAATCCAACTAAAAACGACCATATCTAGGTCATACGAAGTCCGTTTGAGGCGTTCTTGGACTATACGGACAAGCCCATGACGAGAGCTTTCCAATGGAAGTGGTTTCACGTCCAAACACCTTCTGGATCGACGAAAATCGTCAAATCAAATAAGACAAACAGAATCTGGCAGGTGTTGCGCTACCTCCACTTGGGCCAAAGGCCTTGTACGACCTAGGGTTTCACGGCCAACCCTTTGACCGCCTCCGTTGCCCTCTTCCTCATATATATTCAGTAGCTGTCACTAGAATAGATGGGTTTTGCTTAGATTACAATTAGACACTTTGTCAGTTTTTCACCATTCATCGGTTTGTGGAACCCCAACTCGTGTGCTTAATATTATTCGCAATTTCAGATTGCATCTTCTATGTTCTTGCTTGTGTTCTCGATTTGCATGCAGGGATAAGCCTTCTTGGCGAGGTCAACCGTGTTTGTGCGTGGTTGATAACCAACGGAGCTGTGGTGTAGCGATTGCAGGGTTCGAATCAGTTCTGATTGGAAGCCGAATCGTCAACGTCGAGTTCTCCACCAATCGATTAACTGCTACCTATCGGAAGATCGGGCCACCATCCCCATCAAGGAGTATATAAGATTTTAGAAATTGATTCCACTAAATTTGGAGTTTGTTTGATATAGCTACAATTATTTGAATTTTTGAATAGGTTGAAAATTAACCTAAAAAGGAGTTTAATTCAAACTGAGACCAAACTTCAACATTTTTGTAGGAATGAAAATTTTCTAATTGTAGATGAATTTAGAAGTTGGATTCACTAAATTAGGATTTTATTTGTAAAAGTTATAAACATTTTAAATTTGAATGTGCTAGGAATCATTCTAATTAGAATTCAAATCTAAATACAAGTTAAATTTTAAATTTTTTTGGAGAAACAAAATCTACATAATTTTAGAAAAATTTAGAAACTGATTTGACTAAATTCGGAGCTCATTTGCAAAAGTTATAATCATTTGAATTTTGTTTGTTACGAAAATCCCCGAAAATGGCAAAATACACTTTGCAAAGAGGTAGCCTATTTCTTAATTTTCTCTAAATTTTGATTAAATCCCGGCTACTAACAATGTGGACCCACATGTTAGCGACTCATAAGCTATTATCGGTTAAACTTTAATTTTTAATCCATTTAAACTTGCTGAGCCGACATGTCATACTCACAGAGCTTAAAATCGTGTTTAAATAAAAGAAATGAAAGGTGGGGTCACCTTGTTAGCCACTCGGGTGTGAGAGAAATTATAGTGAGGGCCCACTTGTCGCCTATCAGATCCCAGGAGTAAATCCCTGAAATCCTCTGTGTATCCTGTACTAGTCCAAGAAAAGTTAGTACACTCACAATATATCAAATGTATTTCATTAATTAAATATCTAGAGTTTACAAAATCAGTGGTGGAAATAAAGTAAACAATAATAAAGACCAATAGATTTGCCATAGGCAATCAACTGGGAAGCGGCCTAGTCCACCTGGTTCTCACTGTCATAGAACTCCTCTCAAACAACAGATTAAGCAAGGGTGAGTACTAATAGTACTCCACAAGTAATACAAGAAATGCAGTAACATTGTAAAGTTGACAAAGGAGGGTTATATGGTTTGGCATAAAGTAGCAATTTTACGAATACTTTATTATAATTTCAATTACATAATTTTAGGGAAATTCATTTTTAAATCATCTTTCAACTAAGGAATCACTCCTAGAGCTAACCCATTGTTCCCGTGATGGAATCACACCATCCTAAATCTTTTCTTTTCTTCAAAATTTTTAGAAATATCAAAATCTAATATGTGAACGACTTGCTTAGCATCCCCACGACTGCAGGCACAACTGATCGATTAGTTTTATACTCTGCAGACATTGTACAACTTTATCTACAAGACTTGATCATCTCCTTTGGACAAATACACACTTCCTTTGGTGTCCACAGAGAAAATCACGACAAGGCCCCTATAAAGCTCCATCTATATAGTCATGCCCGCTAAGGTTTCACTGTTGAAAGGGCAAAACCACCCTAGTCAGAAGCCCCCTCTTGCACCGAGTGGCAGCCTTACACTGTCGAGACCTGAATATGCAAATCTGGATCCTTTGTGTATGCTACACTAGTACAGGATCACAAGTGCACATAGTGACAACATAGACAAAATATCACAATCATACATAGTGGAAACATAAAAAAAGACTCTATTTATTGAAAAAAGATAGTTAATTAACCATATAATCGACTTTACATAATTATACCACATAAGACTCAAACTCTAATAAATAAAACAGAAACAGAATAGAAACTTCATAGAAAGACCCTTCAATATACCACAGGCAACTCACAAGGTTCGCCCCTAGTAACTCGCCTCTTCCTGATACTACTCCAGAGTAGGTGTAGACTCTTCTTCAACCGATGATTTTTATGTGACAAGGGTGAGTACATAAAGCACTCAATAAGTTGTGCACAGAATGCAAGCACTACAAGAATCAGGGAAAAATTCGTAGGCCAAAAACCCACGAATTTAGGCCAAAACCCACGAATTTAATTTAAATTGTGAGCAAACCGTCAATTTAGTTCACGAATTTAACTCGACGAAATTAATCAATTAAATTCGTGGGTACCACGATTTAAGTTAAATTCGTGGGTTTCGCCAAGCCCACGAATTTAATGGGAATTGAGTTAATTGTGGGTTTAATAAACCCACGAATTTAACAGATTAAATCCGTGGGCTAAATAACCCACGAATTTAATCTGTTAAATTCGTGGGTTTATTAAACCCACGAATTTAACTGGAGCAGCAAGATAAATTCGTGGGTTTTGAATGGCTCACGAATTTATCAATCATTTTTACAAAAAAAATATATATATATATCCAAATGTATATATATTTATATATATATGCATCTCACTCGATACATATAACAAAGAAAAGAAAAGGCAAAAAGAAAATTGAAACTAAAAATTGCTAAGCGAAGAATAAATAAGAAGGATCATCTATTTTGTTCAAATCTGATCAGAAACACTAACACAAAAGACAACCTCCACAATGAAGTTCAAGCGAACGAAGAATTAACAAACGAGACACCAAACCTATTACCACTACTAAAATACTGAAACCTACCTTTTAACTCTTCAAAACCGGCTTAAAACTAAGTCTCCGAAATGTACAAAATTTCGGCATGACCTCTCTAGTAAATAGGACATCCACTCAGCAGACAAAAAAACATTTGAAGTTATAATATATATATCAATCTCTCAAACCAGAAGGAGACATTCTAGCAGATCCTTAGATAATCCAATCACACATCCAACGGCAATTTGTAAACTACGCAATGACATACAACACATTACAACCGCAATAGATACAATCCACATTCCATTAAAATAAGTCCATCACAATAAGTCGATCACAACGTATCCATCACAACAAGTTATAAAGTACAACAGTTATACACCAATTGAGCTCACAATGGAATTCATGCCTCAGGGTTGTTGGAGTTGTGGGCGCTACCACCACCGTCGGCGCTGTTGAAGATGTCTTCTATGATGTCGTCGTTAGTACGTGCTGGAGGGCGTGACCTAGAAACCTGCAAGTTCAAGATTAACTTAGGTTGTGCTACAAGTAACATTATGCTGATTCACATGAATATCAATATGAGAATATCAATAGTACTATTCAACCAAGACACAATATGAGAATATCAATATGACAGGTCAAGCTAAACAAGAATAGATACTATATATAAGAACTACACGTACGAGCTAGTCAAGATATGTTGCAATAATCATATGAACATCAATCTCATATTCAATGAAGCATCAAAGTAATACTCTTTAGTATTAACATAAGGCCAAGATTACAACTAAAATTATTTAATTCAACTTCCAAAGACCCTAATTGCATCACTGAGTATTCAAAAGATAACAAACAGTGAAAATAGTTCAAAGAAGCAATTAAGAGTTTTGGTAGTCATTTTAAGAGTTCAATATACAAAGTACAAATATAAAGCATTCTACAAGGATAAACAATCAGATTATACATGGGCAAACAACACATTCTACAAGGATGCCATATAAAACATTTAAAACATAAGTTTACAATTGAACAAGTTGTCTTAAGATAACTTTTCAATTCCAAGAAGTCAGCACAATATAAGATTCGAAATCAAAAGTCGTTGACAGAAAGAAAAAAAATCAAATAGCACGTAATGGGTTAATGATTTGGTAAACCAACACTTATCTACAGGAGCACAGCAATGAACTTTCATAAGCACACAAGTAAACCGTTTCAAGTATGAACATTGAGATGATTTGTGCAAGGTTTAAGAAAGAGTTGCCTAATTGTCCTAAAATCGACTAAGTTATGCATTTCAACTGAAATTATCACTATTGCAACAGATTACTCAAATTGATATATACTAAAAGAACGAACTAGATTTCCTACGGAAGTATATGTCCATCCGCTGCACATGTAATCTCATATTCAATGAAGCATATGTAATCTCATATTCAAAGAATGAACTAAAGTTCCTACGGAAGCATATGTAATCTCTTATTCAATGAAGCATATGTAATCTCACATGTAATCTCATATTCAAAGAATGAACTAAATTTCCTACGGAAGCATATGTAATCTCAACTAAATTGCAACTAATGTTCCTAAATTTGAGCAAGAGAAAGGAAGGGATGGGGCAGGTAGCTCACCAAGTCATCAAACTCCACAACAAAGTTCAAGCGAACGAAGAATTAACAAACGAGACACCAAACCTACTACCTCTACTAAAAGACCGAAACTAACCTTTTAACTCTTTAAAACCGGCTTGAAACTAAGTCATTGAAATGTTCAAAATTTTGGCATGACCTCTCTAGTAAATAGGACATCCACTCAGCAGACAAAAAACATTTGCAGTTATAATATATATATCAATCTCTCAAACCAGAAGGAGACATTCTAGCAGATCCTTAGATAATCAATCACACATCCAAAACGGCAATTTGTAAACTACGTACGCAATGACCACCACCACCGTCGGCGCTGTTGAAGATGTCTTCTATGATGTCGTCGTTAGTACGTGCTGGAGGGCGTGACCCAGAAACCTGTAAGTTCAAGAATTGACAAACTTAGCTCGTGTCGCAAACTTAGAATGTTTTCGACATCCATACCTGTGGTGTCGTCTGAGGTGGCTGCAGGGCCCACGGGTTGAAGTACATAGGCATTCCTTGGCTTGGCATAGGTGGTGGGTACATGTAGAACGGGTTTGGAGGCTGGGAGCCCTGTAAGGCATAGACAGGTACATTATGCCACATATAAATCATTCATTCAAATTTTGAATAACGAATTGAACCGATCCGTCTTTACCTGTGGTGCCTCTCCTGCAGAAGGTGGCTGCATCTGTGGAGTGAACATGTAGAAAGGAGGAGGAGGCTGGGAGCTCTATGGATCATAGTTTGTGATATGAAGTATACATAATAGAGTTTTTTGAAAATAAAGAATGCATTAGAATATCATATAACCTGAGGTGCATCTCCTAGGGGTGGTGCCTGCATCCCAGTAGGGTTTATGAAGGACGCCGGGGGAGGCTGAGCACCCTGTGATGCTTCTCCTTGTGGTGGTGGCTGCATGTGCGGAGAAAACATGTAGAAGGGAGGTAGCTGGGAGCCCTATGACATAATAGTCCAGTTTGTGAATTCGTGATTTTACGAGCTAAGTGAATTAAAGAGTAATGAACTCAAGTATCTTTACCTGCGGAACAGGAGGGCGAAACACTGGCACGTTAGGTCCAAGAGATTGTGACAGTTGCTGCATATAGATTGTTTGTTAGATTTTAATCACAAATGTAAACTTGAGCGTTTTGTTCAAAGTTGAGATTGTACCTGCAGATACATTTTCATGTATTCTGAGTCTTCTCGGCTTCTGCGAGCTTCCTCTTGTGCTTGACGAGACTCTTCTCGCGCTTGACGAGCCTCCTCTCGCTCTTCACAAGCCTCCTCGTGCGCTTGTGCTTCCCGTGCGGACCTCGACGAGCGAGCACTCCCCTGTGAGGAAACCGAGCCTCGTGGAGGACGATCGCAGTCCACAACTCCATCCCCCATGGCCCACCTACAAACGATATATACTGAAATGTGACCATGCAACATTTTTTTCCTTAGTAGAGCGAAAACAAATAAAATCAGTTTTATTAACGAACCTCCCATGCTTTAGGCCCCCTCCAGCGTGGTACAACGCTTCCACATCGACCGGTGCGGCCCTCCAATCAACCTCCGGCCCATGACGTTGTGTCATTTGTTCGCATATGACGCTGCAAAACAAGATTTTGGTGCTCCTGGATGTAAATTTGCACAAAACATATTGTGTCATTTATCATCCTCTCACTAGCCCCGTCGTCGCACAACACATCCGGGTTCTGTGGATCCTCGCCTTGGTGCCCCCGGATGTAAACTTCCACAAAAGTGGGAGTACTCCCACTTTTAGCCTCCTACGATGCAAAGTTATAAACATAGTGACAAATTCACTAACAATTATAATACCGATATTTACCATGCGTTGTTTCTAGGCCAATGTGTCCGTCACACAGCATTTGTGCTTCCCCAATCTACTTCTTCTGTTCCCTCGATTTCTATTTGATTTTTCTTGAAAATCCTCCGACCCCCAGTACCGGCACATCCACCTCCAAGCCTCCATGTCCTTCATTATCCAATCGACCGAGCTCTAGAGATACTCTTGTTCTGTCAGGTGTATCCTCCTCGCCTCTGGTCCTCTTCTCATGTTCACCTTCTTCACCCTCTTGTAAAATTGATGACAGCTTGAATCATGCATTGTCGAACGAATCTCCGACAACCTTTGTGCCGCTCGTTGAAGACGCTTTTGGCCTTCTTCAAAGCGTTGTAATCGTCTTCGTTCTCAAGCGGAACCTCTCCGCATATAATCACACACTGTCAAATTGTACTTACATTTAAAGCAATACTCAAATAGAGTAAATACATAACGCAAACTCACCCGGCCAGCCCACATCGCGCTCGACATGTTTGGTTGTCTTCGCCTCCTTCCACGTTCTCCTTCAACACCCAGTGCTTCCAGCCAGGGTCGCGAATCTATCCTCGCCGACTCAACCATGCAGGGGTAGTAGTACCGCCAAGGGCTCCCAAAGACGGCGTTAACCTTTGTAATGTAGCCCGTCCCACCCAACCCGGCTCTTTCCAAGTGTCTACAACAAAATACAAGACAAAGATGCATCAAAACAATAAGTTGTCACTTAGCTAATGCTAAAAGAGAAGATATAATCATACTCGCTCCCGTGTATCTCTATCAACCTCCTATCGGCCGGGTTGCATCTCGGACGAACCGAGACTGCTTTTACTGAAACCTGAAATACAAATAATTAGTTCATAGACATTACAATGTAAATATGGAGATTAAATGATAATCCAATACTACACATATACCTGATGGTACCCGAAGAAGACCCGCCCTCTTCAACTGGCTCTATGTTCGCCTCCAACTCTAAATCTGCCGCTGCCTCGGCCTCGGTGTCTCAGATCTATATCTGCTGCCCCACCGCCACCACCCCAACGACCTCCTCGTCGTCCGCCTCGCCATGTCGCCATGCTCACATCCCAACCGCCTCCTCCGCAACCCCTACCGCCTCGCCCTCCCGTGGTCGCTCCCGCGCTGCTCGTGCTCGCCATCAAGCACCTCGAGCTGCTCTGCCGCCGTCTAATCTGCGCCGCCCAGCAAATATGGCGCTACCGGCCGTCGAGTCCTGACCATCAGAACCCTTGCTCCTCGACCTTCTGGAGGACGACCCACTGAACTTGCCTTTAAGCTTGTCAACCTGATGCCTGAACATACTCATCTGTTCAAATTTGACAAGAGTTAGTATACATGTTTACAAATAATTTTCAATAACTTGCAAAAATGAATGAGACAACTATAACATGTAAAAAATGAAGGAGACAACAATGACTTGTAAAAATGAACGAGGCAACAATAATCTTACAAAATATACATATCAAAAGTCGTCGGCGTCGGAATTTGCTTCTGCGACTCGTATTTCATTGAGACGTGCTTGAAGACGTGCAATCCTTACTGACTTTTGAGGGTGTTTCCGTGACGGGCCGGATTCATCTGTTATTACGTCTGTGGCATCGGTAGGTACTTGATCGAGTCCTGCCCCGTCGGAGACAAGGAAAGAATCCCCCATAGCTTCTTCTTGATATACATCATCCTCTACGTTACTTGCCACATACGAAACATCCCCAGGAGGATATACTTCAGGGTTAACTTTAAATACAACCCACCAAGCCTTCAAGCTACAGTGAGGATAGCTCAGGTAGTACACCTACTCAACCTGATGTGCAAGCACAATGTTATCGATATGGCCCTGAAGCCGCGAACTGTGCTTCACCTCCACCATCCCAAAGTCATCGACACGTGTGCCGTTGTGTGGATCGAACCAATGGCAATCAAAAAACACAACCTTCAGTTCTTTGGCACCCCCAAAGGTATACTCAATTATGTTTTGTACAACACCGTAGTAGTCTAATATATCACCGAATCGGATGACGCTGTGACTACTCCGCTGCTTGAAGTGGCCGCAAGTGGACGGCTAGCTTCTAATTTCACTGCTCAAAATGGAACCCGCTCACATCATAGCGACTATAGCTCCTTGCCGCCACATCACCATGTGAGAGTCGCCGGAGATCCTCGGGACGAAGGCATCACGCATACACTATATAGCAACATGCATCATGTTAGTCTAATATTAAGTTATTACAACAATTCATTTTAGAAAATGAATAAATAGTCAAATTACATGTTGTGGAACCATTGCACGAAGCTTGGGCCGCCTTTCAACCCATCACGACGTAGGTTATCCAATTGCTTAGTTGTGGGTTGTCGAGTTGACTTCTAATTTTCTTTGTCAAATACTCTGCGCCATTTATTCTCGGGTTAAAAGGACACTACATCGAAATGTTGAAAACATAATTCGAAAGTCACTTACTCAAAATATTTTTCAACTTCTACCATGTTAGTGAACATGTAAAGCATGGCCATGTTCCACTCCTCATACTCAACATGGTGTGCATTATACGACCCAACAAAGTTGACCCTTGCATTGAAAAAGCTTAAGTTCGCTCAACGGTTCTTCTTCCGCGCACGGCATCGATTCCTACGGACATTCACGTTGTGCTTGTGTGTGAAATACTTTGTTGAGAAGTTTGTGATCTCTTTACTTGCATAAGCCTCTGCGATACACCCCTCTACCCTTGCCTTGTTGCGCACTGTAGCTCTAAGCTTTTTCAACTCACTTTCCGACTATACATCCATCCGAATCGCAGACCTCCAACCTTCGCTTCCCAAGGTAGATGCACCAGCAGATGTTGCATCACATTCATAAAACCAGGTGGGAAAGTTTTTTCCAACTTGCATACAAGCAATGGAATTCCCTTCTCTAACTTCTGCATCAACGTCTTCGAGATTTCCTTACCGCATATCTGCCTATAGAAGTAACTGAGCTCGGCTAACATCCTCCACAACTCATTATCAAAATAGCCACGAAACATTACCGAAACAAGTCTTTCCACGATAATATGGTAATCATGACTCTTTAGCCCGTTTAGCTTACTGGTGCTGACATTCACAGCCCGTTTTATGTTAGCCCTTTGTAGTCACTGATACCCCTTCCTCATCTATCACCTCAACGAATCTGCACTTACCGCAATGCATACAATGGGTATCCTTGTCATGATCCTTCCAGAACATCATGCAATTATTCTCGCACACATCAATCTTCTGGTAATTCATCCCGAGGCCGGCCATCAACTTTTTCGATTGGTACAAATCCTTTGGCATCTTGTGGTTAGGCGGAAGGACATCATTCATTAGTTCAAGCAAAGCGTTGAAGCATTTGTTCGAAAAGTTGAACTTGACTTCATCGACATAAGCCGTAACCGCCGCAGGACGGTCACATTGGTCAAGTCATGCGACTTCTTGTCCGAGGCGCCAAGTAGCCTATAGAATTCCTTAACCTCCTCCCGGTGTGACCCTCCCGGAGTTAAATTCACCCCCGCCAAGATCATCCAAAGATCTCTTCCATCCGGTCGTGATCCTCCACATGGTCCAAAGATCTCTTCCATCTCAATGGCTCGCCTGCGGCCTCTCCATGACGGTGCCACACCAAATAGTTAGGCATGAACCCGTTTTTGCAAATGTGATACTGCACTATATCCTTGCTGTAGTAGCTGTTATTCTCGCAGAGGGTACATGGGCAATACACATATTCAGCTCCTCCAGCGAATGCTTGCTTCAAGAAAGCATCCGTGATCTGCCTCCATTTCCTTGAGTGCCCCCCATCACTCCTCCATCCGTCATACATCGCCCTTCGATCGTCACCCATTATCAAAGCTAAACAAATGAAACAATGTCAACGCACGACCGTGGCTTAGGTGACAAAGACAACCCTATTAGGAAAGATGTGTTCTAAACCCACCCAAGAATGGAGACTATTGCATGCGACTGTGTGCGCTCTGAACGAACGAAATTTCAAGAAGATATTCCTTATTTGTTCTCCAAACGCACGCCTGATCTTTGGTGCGTCGAGAACAACAGGTTATGTGGCGAAATCACGCTCGATCGCCGCATGTCACAGCCCTATGCAACAACCAACATTCTCGGGCCGTCCAAAATCATTTGGACAATTCCGAACCGCGCACTCACAAGCAAATGTGATATGCGCCGTTCTCGAACGGGTGACGCCTATGCTCTCTACTGTTCGACACAAACCCTAAACTCTAACGTTATATACAATGGCAGGGAGAAAATAAAAAATATATATCATATGCGTGAATATAAAATGAGATGAAATAACTTTAAACGAATATAAAAGAGATGAAATATACCTTCTCCAACGCCGGTGGGGCGTCACGAAGGGTCCGGAGAGGCGGGTGGCGCTGCAATGGCGCGCGGGTGGCGCGGCAAAGGGCAGGTGGGCGGGTTGGGGCGCCGCCGCGTCGGCGGCGGGCAGCTTCTCGGGCGATCGAAGCGGGCGGGGCACGCGGGAGGGTTGTTGGCGCGGCGGCGCAGCGGGCGGCAGGCGACGGCTGGTGGTCGACCGGGCGGCGGGCGGGCGGGCCGATCGCGGCGACTGGGCGCGGCAGGGGGCATAAGGCACGGGCGGCCGGCCGGGCGGCGGGCGGCAGGAGGGCGCTGTGGCGGGCGGCGAGCAGGCGGGCGGGCCAAGCGCAGTGGCGGGCGGCGGCGGCGGCGCTGGTGGAGCGCGGCCGGGTGGCGGCTCGCGGCCGAGCGGGCAAGGCAGGGGGCAAGTGGGCAGGGGGCGGGCGGGCGAGGCGGCTGACGGCGCTGGGGACGGGAGGAGGCTGGGGGGCGGGACGGGCGCGGCGGGCGGTGATGTGCGTATGGGAGACAAAGGTGGCTTACCGGGCGTGCGTGGGGGTCAAGGGTCAAGGGTTTTTTGCCTCTCGTTAAATTGTAGCATGACTGCCCACGAATTTAAAAGTTTAAATTTGTGGGTAATTGGTGGCCCACGAATTTAAATTTTTTAATTCGTGGGTAATTTTTGGCCCACGAATTTAAATGTTTAAATTCGTTGGTAATTGATGGCCCACGAATTTAAATGATTAAATTTGTGGGTGTTATTTGAGCCCACAAATTTAAATAAATAAATTCGTGAGTTTCATTTTGGCCGACGAATTTAATTAAAAACGTGGGTTTTATAGAAACCGACGAATTTAAATAAATAAATTCGTGGGTTTTTTTGGGCCCACGAATTTAAAAAACCCACGAATTTTTCTCTGTTTCTTGTAGTGAAGCCTAATATAACTATACGCATGGCTTGTTTCAAATGAATGACTAATATGGTTATTTTGCAATAATGCAGTATTTTCAATTGAATACAATAGATTGAAATGACAATAAAAAAACAATAATAAATAACTTTTATGTATTTCTCAAGAATAAACTGGCTCACAACCCTAAACTAACTTTCAATATTTCCAATGGCACATAGCCTTCCTTCCCAAGTTTTATTTCATAAAATCTAACCCCTGACTGAAATTTTCGAGCATTATCCATAACTGGAGACATGGTTATCCGAATAGATTTACAATCTGTAGAGGTTATACACTTTACTCATAAGATATGATCAATCTTATACTGTCAGCCATTACACATACCCATCGACGTGCAACTAAGAAGATCATAACAAAATCTTTTAGAAACTCTATACAAATATAGACTCTCTCGATAAGCCTTGTCTTGCTATCCCTTACCTCACATAGAGCAGAAGAATAGGAGGGACTCATTGTTGGACTAGGAGCATTACTTGTTCAAGATATGAGGCCACTGTACACACCCTCCACAACCAACCCGCACACACAGTTTGGTTATCTTCCTGAGAAATTATATGTCAATACTAGGTAACCTACTAAGTTAGGTCTAGTTCATAACAGATATGTGGTTGTATGATTAGCCCAATTCAATAGCTTGCAAGGTTAAGTCCTTAATTGACGAAGGCAAGACTTTCATCAACATCAACCCAAATGTCACACAAACACATCATGGCACACAACCACTTGCTCCAATCTAAATCATTTACCACCCTAGTTGATTATTGTGCAACACCTGCCATCAACAACTCAACATCATTGTGTGACAAAACATGACACACCCATTCATAAACATGTTCCATAATCTATTAGTCAAATTGAATTTGCATTTTCAAAAGGTATCAGTTGTACGTGGCATGGATAAGCAACTACAAATGATCTACCATGTTGATGTCTATTCGCAGCCAACTAATAATTATCCATCCTAGGGTGACAAGTAATCATAGCATACAAATGACATGGTAGGATAATCTGAAGGACCGAGATGGCGAACAGAGGGGGGGGTGAATGGTCGCAAATAAAAATTCCCCCAAAATACTCCAACAAAAACCTCGACAAGATCGCTCAAAGGAAATTGTGAAAAACCCAAAAAACTAGACAACTATGTGTACCCCAAGCTTGCATGGATAAGTGCCATAAAATATGTGGGGATTTTTGAGTCACAATCCTGGTTGTCTAGTGTCCAAGATAAAGAGGAATCAATTCAAACTCTTGCTTTTAGAAAGGACATCAATTCAAATCACAAAAGTCACTTTCAGAAAAGCAAAAGCAGAATTTCCAGAACTTGTCCTCAATTTGCACAGGAGGTTGGTGGGTTTCTGCAGCTCACAAAATTCTGAGAATTTTTATCCCTATGAGTATAAGAGTCGTGAAGAACTCCACCCAATTTCTCCTCAAAAAGCCTTACAGAAAAAACAGGAAAAATCTAAGAACATAGTATGCTCAAGAACTTCGAGCAGAAAGTTTGGGGCTCGGTTTTCACCTCATGGCGCCCAAACGGTGCAACAAGTGAACTCCAAAATTTTTATGCAGGTGTATATCAGAGTCCCGCACCTCCTCCAACAAGAATAACTCCAAAAGGATGTTTCTATATTTTTACAAAAATCAAACACTGACTGCTGCGAGAACAAGTTCTGAACAAAGTTGGAACTTTAAAGAAAAGATGTTCTCTACTCAATCCAAGAGTGCAAAAGAGATGTAAAACCATATGAACACACTCAAAACATCCAAGATCAGCAGCATTTAGAAGGAGGGGAGGCAAATCCAAATTACTTGAAAGTAAATTGCGGGAATGTAATTATGGAAAGTAAATGCTGAATTTAAATTATGTAAAGTAAAGACATAATGTAAATGCGCAAAATAAATTCAGAGGTGGATGGATAAAACTTTCATTTCTGGAAGGGGAGGTTACAAAGCCTCACATTCATGTGGGCAAAGCTCAAATGAGCATCAAAAACCTCAACACCTTCAAGGGAAGGAGGCTACTCCTCCACCCCTATTTATACTACTCTTGGGCCACCTACCACCCTTGGATGAGTCCCTCAACCCTAGAGCACTCATCTAAGGGCTAGGATTAACCCACACACACAGCCATGCAAAGGCTAACCCAAAACCCACACACATACCGGGTTTTCTTGCACGGTTTTCAAAACATACTACCTAGACCCGCTAACCTATCAACTAGACCTCAATCCGACGGCCCTCATTGATCCACGCGGCATCTAGCTAGCATCAACTCCTTTCCTTGTCTTCTTGACTTGCCCGGACTCCGCCTCCGATCATCTTCCGCGATCTCCCAACCGTCTGACCTCCGCGCTCCTCGCCTAGTCCTGGTCATCCTTCGCCTCACCATGACCTAGCACCGTCGTCCTGCAACCATCAAAGACAAGGAAACTCCTCACATAGCAATGCCCACAAAGATGTGCAATAAACCATCCAACTCATCACTACCGCGTTCATACGACCGGTACTGCCACTCCTGGCAGAGACAACTCAAATTGCTTCATTTTGAAAATCAATCCAAATCAAACTCAAACTTGAGCACACCTTGCTCAAATAAAGTCAAATACTCATCACAAACATGGATGGACCTCCACATGGTCCTTCAATCTCCCCCTTGATGAGTATATTGACAAACCACACAAAAGGCATAAATTTGAGTTTGAAGAAAATTAAGAAGAAAGCAATTTTTATTTGCAAAGTCAAACTTGGTCCAAAGATAGAAATTAGAACCATGACCAAGTTGACGAAGAGGAATTCAGATTTTAGAAGTTTTCAACAAAAACTCTAAAATCCATCTAAACATGTCAAATGTGATTATGAGATTATGATCCAACAGAAGTAGTAGCATAGTTTTACAAAGATCATAATAACCAAATAAGCATTCACATTTTTATCATTTTAGTGATGCCTTTTCTACGCTTTCTCCCCTTTGGCAATATAGGCATCAATTTTTTTATGTATGCATGAAATGCAATCGAAAGAGCTTTGAAGATTATCCAATTGATCAAAATGGAAGGATATTACACCAAGCTTGTCAATTTCGAAGATGACTAAACTAAGACATGTCCAAGTGCAAATACGAGCTTAGTTTTGAATATTTCATTTTAGCAAGATTAGACAAGTGCAACACTTAGCTTTAGTTTCAAAAATAGAAGAATAGCCACTCTAAGGATCAAAAGGAAAACCTAGAGTTCAACCTACTCAACACTTTGGGGAATCTAGAAGAGCATACAAGGTCCTTGGGCTCATTTATCACTTAATGCAAATTTTGATTTATCATCATACAAGACATAGCGGGTGCAAATGTTTGACATTATTTGCATTCTTTACCCACATATGTCTTTGTTTTTAATTTATTTGCATTTTTTTGACAACCAATTGACTCAAGCCGTATGCGACCATCTCAAGATGAACTCTTAAGAGGATGGTCTAGGTCAAACACGATGTATTCCAAGTTCATCCCAAGTGCAATGGGAAGCGGTCTTATGAATGCAAGGTGTTGAGTCATATGTGCACAAGAAGAGTCAATTTTGTTTAATTTTCATTTTTTGCACAATGATTCATGAGCAATTGAAGGACTCTAGCATGGATCAAACTAGTTTCACCTAAGTTGCTATAGGGACTCTAGAGAACTCCTAAATTTCTCAAATTATGGCACAAACCTCTAGAGAAGAAACCTAGCAAGTAAAAGCAACAAGTTTCATCAAGTTTTTCATTTAAGGCTTATTTCATTTTTAAGCTTAGCAAGTTAAATGAACTTGGACATACCTAAGCTAGTGATTTTCTTCAAATGATGTAGCATGGTGTATAGCATGAAGAAGAAATCAATTGCATAATAGACAAAACTCATAAAACAGAAAATGCAGTCTAAATGCAATGCATGAACAGATTCCCAAACTCTCCCTCAACAAATGAATCAATTTTAAGCTCAAATCTGGTTAAAATTGAGTTATTATCAAGATTAGGCATAAAGAAAACCCGAATGAACTCAATAACAACCAGAAAAACAGAATAAGGAGAAGAAGCCGAGAAACTGCAAAACTGGATGGCTATTGAGCATAGATAAGATAGAAGAGACTCACTACGGCTTAGACTCGCTCTTATCTTCCCAAAGGATGACATAGGAAGCTGACTCTAGATCCTAACTAAGGAGTGCACATGCACTGCCTACCTGGAGGCCCAATACCGCTAGACTTATAAGGCGTGAGGGAACTCAACCTAGAGAGAAGAGAGAACAGCTAATCACACATGATAGCAACCTAAAACACAAGATAAGAGGTCCATGGAAGGCATGCCAGAAGTCTAAGTGAGTGAATTCAACTCAAGGAAACAAGCCCAAAGTCACCCAAAAGAAACACAAAGAAAAGAAAAGCTAAGCTGGAAGAAAACATATAATACATAATATACAAACAAGCTCCCCCTCACGAAAGGCCGTAAGGGCTCACGACTCCAAGCTCACTCCTCAAGGCAACAAATCTGAGCTATCCAAAGGCTTGGTGAAGATATCGGCTAATCAAGGTCACTCTCTCACGAATCAAGCGCGATATCTCCCTTCTCCACATGGTCTCTAAGGAAGTGATATCTAATATCAATGTGCTTGGTCCGGAATGTTGCAATGGGTTTTAGCAATGCAAATAGCTGAAGTGTTGTCACAAAAAGTGGCACACTCTCTATCTCTAACCCATAGTCCCGTAAGGTCGATCTCATCCAGAGCACTGCTACAAAGAATCGGTCGCAAAGAACATACTCGGCCTCGGCGGTGGATCATGCAACCCTGCATCGCTTCCTAGATGACCAAGAAACAAGAGAAGTGCCAATGAATTGGCAAGTGCCGAAGTACTCTTCCTATCTATCCTACAACCAAAGAAAGTCGGATCGGAAAAGGCTCTAAGAGATAGACAAGAAGACGAAGAGTACCAAATACCATAATCAGTGGTAGCACGAAGGTACTGAAGATGCGCTTGATCACTGGCGGTGAGAGGCGCAAGGAGAAGCTTGAATCGAGCGCACGCACACACAAAGCAAAATGTATGTCCGGCCTCAAGAAGTGAGGTACAAGAGGGAGCCGATCATGCTTCAAACTCCTTTTGATCGCAGGCTCACCATCCTCATCGGGCTCGAGGACAGCAGTGGTGGCCATAGGAGTCATCACCGGCTTCCCATCGACATGTCGAGCGCCTCAGAGGTCACGGGTATATTTGCCTTGATGCAAGAAAGTACCTCCCGAGTCCGCTTGATTTGGAAGCCAAGAAAGTAGCTCAACTCGCCCATCATACTCATCTCAAACTCAGGCTCATCACCTCGTAAAACCGAGACACAAGCGAATGAGACGAGCCACAAAAAATGATATCGCCCACATAACCGACAAGAAGAAAATTAGACTCATGGTGTCCGATGAATGTAGTTTTGTGTACTATGCCCATTTTGAAGTCATGGTGAGAAGATAAGATTTGAGCCTCTCATACCATGCTCTGGGGGCTGCTTGAGTCCATACAAAGCTTTGGAGAGCTTGTATACATGACTCGAAACTTGGGGTTCTTGAACTCGGAGGTTGTTTGACATAAACCTCTTCCTCAATATAGCCATTGAGGAATGCACTCTTGACATCCATTTGATAGAGCTTGAAGCCCTGGGATGCAGAGAATGCAAGCAGGATCCTAATAGCCTCTAGTCTAGCTACAGGGCAAAGGTCTCTCAAAGTCAAGACCTCAACCCGAGAAAAGCCCTGCAACTAGCCTAGCCTTGTTGCGAATGACAACCCCATCCTCACTGCTTGTTTTTGAACACCCACTTGGTCCCAATGAAATTATGACCAGATGGGGCTCGACAAGTCGCCATACCTTGTTCCTCTCAAAGTTCTCAAGTTCTCATGCATAGCATTAATCCACGATTCATCGGATAATGCATGAGAAACATCCTTCGGCCAAAGGAGGCAACAAAGGCAGAGTGGAGGCAGAATGGACAAACCTGATTTTGAGCGAGTGACCGCCAAACAGATCACCAATGATCCGATCAGGTGGATGAGCTTCGATATGACGGGAGGACCGTAAGCGAAGAGGCCTCTACCTCATGCATGTAAGAGGTAGGAGCAGAGCCACTCACCTGGAGGAGAGTCAAGGCAAGGGGCTGGTCTCCCGAGGTGCGCAATGGAAACAGGAGGCACCTCGGTGTAGAGGGACTGATCCGTGGAACACCATCATCTCCATCATCCTCATCTTCTACAAAGATGGTCTCGAGAGGATAAGAAGAGCTCAAACATCGTGTCTAGCTCTTGGCTAGCCTCATCAAAGGTCACATCACGTGTCTCTATGATCCTATGCGCATCAACGCCTGCACTTATAGTTACGAGAAGAAGTCAAGTAACCTAGAAAGATACCATCGTAAGAGCGAGACTTAAACTTATCTAGGTTACTGACTCCAAGATAAAACACTTGCAACCAAAACGCGAAAATGAGACACTTGGGCTTTCACCCATACCTCAACTCATAAGAAGTGCGATGCAAATGTGCTCTCAAAACACGCGATTAGAAACATGGCAATAAGTAGCTATAGCCTCAGCCCAAAACTTCCTACGAGTCATCAGACTGCCTAGCATCGTCCCGCCATCTCAACCGTGGTCCTGTTCTTCCTTTCCACTACGCCATTCTCACGAGGGGCGAGGAGAAGATAACCGATGCTCTAAACCGCACTCCACACAAAAACTCTCAAAGTAGGAATTCTTGAACTCCGTGCCATTATCACTGCGATAGCTCGTAATGCACTTGGGAGTCAGAAGGACCCGAATCCACTCGATTCGAACCCATCGTGTTTATCGCACTAGTCCTGTGATCAACGCTTAGTGCACACAAAGTTGACATTGGTACATATCACATCATACACAACGATAATAGAATAATAGTTCATTTATTTCATATAGCTAAATGTATGATCTTATGACCAACTTACATTATTAAGCCACGCAGGCCAAGACTGAGAATATAACTAATGATTAAGCAACGGAAAATAGAAACGTAGATAGCTCATCAGTTCACCACAGGCAACCGACAAGGCTCGGACCCTAATGACTCGTGTCTTCCTGGACTTCATCTTCCAACACAGGTGTAGATTCCTCAACTGTTGATTATTGTTGTTTAGCAAGGGTGAGTACTTAAAGCACTCAACAAGTTGTGCACAGAATGCGATTCTATGTATCTATATGTAAGGCTTATTCCAATGGATAGGCTATCATGGCTATTTTGCAATAAGCAGCATTTATGAACAAATACAATGAATAGATTGTAAAGAATGTAAAACAAATAGCAATAATAAATAACTTCAGTATTTCTCAAGTAAATCAAGTTTCCAATCCTAAGTCAAATTTCATCTTCCATATGGCATTCCGCCATCCCAACCATGTTGTCTAATTAATTAAGCTAACCCTTAATCAGTAATTCCGAGCATTGCTCAATACCATGAGCACGGCTATCCGAATAGTTTCACACTCGCAGAGGTTATGCACTTTACCCACGTGATACAACCAAACACCACCAAGGCGAGTGATTATAACAAAGCCTTTACAATGCTCGACTTAACCCGATATTACCCGCTAAGGATTCAACACGTGTGGGACTGGTTACCACATCCGTGGCCCCCTCTTGCGCCATGTGAATTACACCATAACTCGGGAACTCACACCGACCACGATAGTATCAAAATTAAGACATTGCAAATTACTCACTTATTGGCCCATACCGTACATGTGGTTGCATGATTGACTCAGTCAAAGGCTTGCAAGGTTAAGTCCTTAGTGTGATCGAGGCAAGACTTCCACATACCCTCGCCCATCGGGCCCACCTTGGCATCCTCGCCCTTGTCACTTGCCCCAATCTAAGTTATTATCACCCAGCTTGATTACCAAGCACCACGTGCCATCAACAATTCAACATCGCTATGCGTGACATGGCTCGCCACAACAACTCAATCTCATCGTGTGATCCCACATGACACACAAGTTCATAACATTGTTCCATATTCCATTAATCAAGATTAATTATCAATGATTTCGACATATGTGATGACGTGGCAAGGCTAAGCAACTAATACGGTCTAAACCTCCAATGTTGATTATAATTATTAACCAACTATAATTAACCAATCTAGGGTGACAATGGATCATGGCATACAAATGACAAGGTAGGTTATAGATCAAACTGTATATTAGCTAAGCCCAATCTAATTTGAAACAATTGTATATTTGAAACATATGCAATAGGGTAAAACAAATATAGCAATTTTATAAACATGGGTTCAACATGATCAAAGCACAACTTGCCTTGAATAGGTCCCGATCTTGATCTCAAGCTTGCTCTTGGGTTGCTTGATCTTCCTCCAAGCGCCGCACAATTCAACGCCTCACGCGTGATCGAAGGAGAAAAGCAAATAAATACTAAAACAGAGAGCAATTGAACTCCAAAATCAAATAAAATTCACCATTAAATATATCTCAATTTTACAAATTTTTAGAAACCGAATCTCAAACCGAGTTACGATGCAAAAGATATAGCCTTTTGAAATTTGAAATAAATATCAAATCGTAAAATCGTAAAATCGAAATTAACAGATTTACTTTTATTCGAAAAACCGATTTATGACGCGGCGTGACGTCACCGACCGAACGAATCAAAGGTCGCCACGTGTCTTCGGCGCATAGACCGGTCCACGACTCCTCGGGTTCACGGTGCACCCGGTCCATGGCGCCGACCTCTGCGCCGACACATGTCGGCTCTCGATTGGTCCACACGCGCGGAAACCAACCGCACGATTGCATCCAACGGCCGCCGCTCTCCACCTACGTGGCTAAACCCGACCACCAAATTCGATCTAACGGCTAAGGCTTACCCGAGGAGTTCACCGCTTACGCAATGACGCGGCACGATCCTCGCCCTTTGTCAAGATCCAACGATCACAAGCTTACCCGGCAAATGGCGGCGCGACGGCGAAGACCACCGAGACGAGGAAGAAGACCGAGATGGCAGCGTTCCGCGCCAGCCCGACGAGAAGACGAGCGTAGTCGACGCGCACACCTCGACGAGTTCAGATCTTGAACCAAAACGCCAAACCCGACGATCCGTGGCGCGACTTGAGCAAAACCGCGGTGGTCCCACGCTCAACTCCGCGAGCTTGCGGCGGTGTTCTACGATCGCTCTCGCGAAATCTCTCGACCAAAAGACGCGCATTTGACTACTTAACCTCGGGTGCTACCCCTATTTAAAGCCTCGTCGTCGAGCTCTACACGGCGAGGAAGTCCAACGGCGAAACGGCGGCGACCGAGTCCGAATGAAGACGACAACCCATTAACGCCACGCGTGTCCCGATCCGACGGCCAGACACGAAGTCCCACGTGGCTTCTTCTCGAACGCCCGATCATGATCGAACGGCCAAGAATTAGGGTTTCTAGAAGACGGCTCTCGCGGGCCGACTTGGGCCAAGATCGACGAAGCTTCATACAAGACAGTGTTGGGCTCGCCCAACATCTGCTCACAAGGTTTTAAAAGATTTCTTTAAAATAATTCCTGAAATTCATTTAATTTGTTTTAGGCAATAAAATAATCAGGAAAATTCCAAGAAAAATCTCAAAAATACTTTGAGACATTCTGGACTCAAATAAAATATTTTGTCAAAACTTTATTTCAACTTTGCACAGATTTAAATAGTTTTGAATAAAAGGCAATAAACTTGATTTCAAATTAATTCTAATAAATCCAAAAATCCAAATAAATTCCAGAAAATCACAAATGCACTTTTAAACAATAAAACTTAATTAATCCAAATTTTGGGATGTTACAAACCTCTCCCTTAATGTAATCTCGACCGAGATTCGTGGCTAACTAGAGAATAGGTTCGGAATTTCGACTTCAAATCCTCTTCTCGCTCCCAAGTGGCTTCACTTTCTAATGATTGCTCCATCGAACTCGAAAAGCTTAATAGACTTGTTTCGGTCTTGCGATCCATAGCATCCAAAATTCGATCGTTGCTCTTTGTAAGTCAAATCTTCTTGCGTTCTATTGTATCCAATGGGGTTTGCTCATGGCACTCGAGACACTTCTTAAGTCTGCGACACATGGAATACATCATGCACTCGCCAAGGACCGAGGCAACCTCAATCGATAAGCCACCTCTCCTCGACGGCTCGTAATCTTGAACGGACCGACATATCTTGGTGCAAGCTTCCCTTAACGTGAAATCTTTTAACGCCTTTAAGAGGGGTAACTCTAAGATACACATAATCTTCTCGTTCAAAACTCAAATCTCGCGACGCTTATCTCGCGTAGCTTTTCCATCTTGATCGTGCTATCTTCAACCCTTCTCTCGATCATTGCAACTTGGCTTTGGCTTCCTCGAGAATATCCGCCCAAAACCAAACGCTCTCTGCTTGCCCAATTTAATGGAGTACGACAAGCACGCCCATACAATGCCTCAAACGGGACATTTGTAGGCTAGCTTGATAACTATTATTGTAATCGAACTCCGTGATATGGCAAACACTTATCCCACGCCGTGGTATAAGCCAAAGCATGTGCTCTCAACATATCCTCTAAAATATGATTCACTCTTTCGGTCGACCATCCGCTCATGGGTGATATGTCAGATGAAATTCGCAGACGAGTTCCCATGGCTTCGCAACTTATTCCAAAATCTTGAGGTAAATTGGGTACCTCGTCTCGACACAATCTTCTTGGGCACTCCATGCAAGCATACAATCCTTGACATATATAGCTCGCTAAACGATCTCCGAGTAAGTGGTCTTTATCGATAAAATGGGCGACCTTGGTTAGACGATCCACAATAACCCAAATGGAATCGTAACCCTCCGAGTCTTAGGTAACCCGTGATAAAATCCATTCCAATTTCCTCCCACTTCCATTCCGAATTTTCAACTACCGCAACAAACCAATTGGTCTTTGATGCATGGCTTTTACTCTTTGACATACGCCGATAAAGCAACATGCTCACTACTTCACGCTCATATTAGGCCACCAGAATCTCTCTTTCAAATCCTGATACATCTTAGCACTTCCTGGATGAATCGAGTACTTTGAATTGTGCGCTTCCTCTAGAATTAGCTGTTTTAGTTCCTTTTTATCCGTCACACAAATTCGGCCCTTGAAGAACATAGTTCCTTGCTCATCCAGAGTGAAATCTACGGCTAGGCCTTCTTCCTTTTTAGCCTTGATCTTAGAAATTTTATCATCATCTTTCTGACCTTCTCCAATCTGACCCTCCAGTGTTGGTTTTACTTCCAATGCAGCTATACTTCCTTGCGGAACAACTTCCAGTTTTAGCTTCTGAAATTCCTTGCATAATTCTGGTTGATTCTCCATTGTCAATGTATTTGCGCTATGGCTCTTTCGACTCAGAGCATCTGCTACCACATTGGCTTTTCCGGGATGATAATGGATTCCCACATTATAATCCTTTATTAGCTCTAGCCACCTTCGTTGTCTCATATTCAGACCGCTTGAGTGAATATGTATTTGTGCTCTTATGGTCTCAGATATATCTCACATCTATTTCCTATGAGATAATGACGCCATATCTTTAAAGCATGCACTACGGCAGCTAACTCCAAATAATGCGTTGGGTAATTCACTTCATGTGGTCTCAACTGCCTCGACGCATAAGCAACGACTTTGCCTCTTGCATTAACACGCATCCCAAGCCTTGCTTCAAGCATCGCAATAAATATCAAATCCATTTCGCATATCCGCAATACTAATACGGGGCTGTTGTTAAACGCTTTAGTTCCATGAAACTTTTCTCGCACTCTGGCGTCCATGCAAACTTCTTTTCTTTCTTCAACAACTGCGTAAGGGGTTTAGCAATTGTCGAGAATCCTTCTATGAACTGATGGTAGTATCCCACCATTCCCAGAAAACTACGAATCTGAGTAACAGACTTCGGTGGCTCCTAATGCAACATCAAGGTCCACTTTGCTTGGGTCAATCGCCACTCCTTTAGTAGTCATCACGTGACCAAGAAATTCACTTTTTCTTCCAAAATTCACACTTGCTAAACTTAGCATATAGTTGATGCTCTCGCAGCCTCTCTAAAACCATTCTTAGATGTTCTGCATGCTCTTCCTCTGTCTTCGAGTAAACCAAAATATCGTCTATGAAGACTACCACAAACTTATCCAAATATTCCATGAAAACCTTATTCATCATGTTCATGAAATATGTGGGGCATTAGTCAATCCAAATGACATGACTGTGAACTCATAATTCCATATCGCGAGAAAACGCGGTCTTAGGTACATCCTCCGCTCGGATCTTCAATCGATGGTATCCACGAACGAAGATCTATCTTAGAGAAAACTCCAGCTCCTCTTAATCGATCAAATAAGTCGCCGATCCCGGGCAACGGATACTTATTCTTGATCGTCACTTCATTAAGTGCACGATAGTCAATGCACATTCTAAGACTTCCGTCCTTCTTACGAACAAACAAAATCGGGCTCCCCACGGTGATGAACTAGGTCTAATGAAGCCTTTCTCTTGCGGCCTCAATCGCTTCTTCATTTCTACTAACTCGCGGTAGGCATCCGATATGGTCTCTTTGATATCGGTGCTGTACACGTGCTAACTCGATGACAAACTCGATATCACGGTCCGTAGCAATCCCGCAAATCTTCCGAAACACATCCGGTATTCCTCGCCATCGCACATCTTCCATGTCGATGGCTTTCACGCTGTTGACCACTAATCGCCCATCTCGAATCTGCGGTCGCTTGAAACTCTACTTTCTTGCCACTAGGGCCTTCCAAAGTTACGATCCTTCGCCACAATCCAAAATGACTTTATGCTTAGACACCAATCCATTCCAAGGATGACGTCTAGGATTGCGATCTATTAAGATAAGATTCATGAGAAATTTATCCCATCCATAAGCAACTTAGCTCCCAAACACCCAAGGCTAGATCTAAGCTCAGATCCCGGGCTTGGACTAAGAGCACACACTTAAGATTCACCACTTTAAATCCATTCTTGGTTGCAAAACTTTGCTAAACGAACGAACGCGAAGCTCCGTAATCAAACAAAATCAGTAGCAGTAATCGAGTTAACGAAACTTACCCAAAGACGACGCCCGTAGCTTCCCGAGCTCCATCTGCGGTGATGTGGTTGATCCTTCCACGACCGCTGATTGCGGGTTGCTCCACTTGACTGGCGCACGATTTCCTCCCGAGGTGGTGCTTTGGCGGTGTGGTTCCCAAGTTGAAACGGATCGGCGTGATGCCTCCCTTCGTGGACACCTATTAGAAAAGTGCCTGCTCGCTGCATGTGTAGCATCTTTTCACTGCAGACTGCTGATTCCCTCCTGGTGCATTGTTGCCCTGTGCTGGTGTTTGAAAATTCTGATTGGCAGGGCGAGGTGCAGGGGTTGATGTCTTGTTCATAGCTGGTGGTTGGAATCTAGCAAATTGTTGTGGTGACATCCTCAAACGTAGGTGGTTTGGACGTCCACCCTGATTGGTCATCAAGCGCTTACGGTTTTCACCCAATTCTTTGCGCTTATCCTCCAGGATCAAAGCCTTATTCACTAGCTCTTGAAAGTCTAGAAAATTGTGGGTAATCAATCCCACCTGAAGTCCTGAATTCAGTCCCTTCATGAAACCAAACTGCCTAGCTTTATCTGTCGCTACGTCTTCAGGGGCATAGCGAGCTAACTGAGTAAATTTGTTCAGTACTCGCCACCGTTGGCCTCCTTGTTTCAAAGCCCCGAACTCCTCCTTCTTAAGGTCCATCATTCCTCCGAACATGATATCGGGGAAAGCATTAGTAAACTCCTCCCAAGTGATCTCCTGTGGGGCTCCATGAGCGGCACAATAATTCTCCCACCATTCTGCGGCGGTTCCTTCCAATTGATGGGAGGCGTAGAGCACCTTCTCATTGCCTTCACATTGCGTGATGTGCAGTTTCTTCTCAATAGTCCTAAGCCAGTCATCGGCTTCCAAAGGGTTCACATTTCCTGAGAAGGTTGGTGACCTAGTCCTCATAAAATCTGATAGCTTGGAATGAGATCGAGGTCCACCATGGTTGTTTTGAGCTACAGGGTTGTTATTGTTGGCTGCTGCGTTGGCCATCTGTTGCATTTGTCGATCATGGTCTCGTGATCGCTTGAGTCTCACACGCGAGAAACGCTCCCAGATTCTGCATGTCAATTGGTGGTGGTTGAGGGCTGCCTCCGTCATTGGGGTTGTCGCTCGCGCAGCCCACTTCAAGCCCGTTGTTTCTCGAGTATTCACCATCCGATGATTGCCTCTTGGGTTAGGAAAGGTAGACGAGTATAGATAAGAAGTAAGAATTTCTAAAGCGGGGAGATAGGTTATACCCAAACTGAATTAATTCTTTATTATTCTTGGTATGGCTGCTTATTTAAGCCTACAAGCTTTGCAACACATACTGCACACTCAGCATTACAAAGAAGCAAACTAACACGTAAACCTTAACGCCAACTAAAAAGGTAAAGACTAACTTAAAGACGCGACTCACACTCGAAGTCTCAACACAGCCCCAAGGTCGACACTCACTCATCCACCACCACGGTCGAGGCCGATCCGCGATACACCGCGGATGAGCGGGCATAGGAGCGAACCTATCCCGATAACCTACCACTGGTCCTCTCGCAACCACGGGTCCGTGACTCCTCTAGCTCCCACTCGCTCCTCTGGATCCTCCTGACTCCTCTGCGGCTCCCGAACTCCTCGAGTCACGCGCCCAACTCATCCTCGACCGCCTGTGGCCTCTCCCACCAAGAATCATCCCGATGGTCAAGCACGGGTCACCTCAAGCCCCGCTCGCCACTGAGTGCCTCGCATACGCCTCCGGCCCCGAGTAGTATCTCTCATATGATCCTCCCGGCAAGGGCGAACTCGCAAGGTGTACCGCAGATGGCACACTCGCCCTCCACGATCCGTCGGCGTCGGCATGCTTGAACGTCGGGTGAAGTCTAACATCGAGTCGTGAAGCTCGTCGGCGTAGTCGCGCAGACACGGCAAGAGCAAGGCGAGCGACCTCCTAAATTGCAACCTCGCACGAGAATCTTCCGCGAGAGATGTTGATTGGCCTGCTAGCTTCCTCGCTCTCTCGAGCGTAGATAATCACTTGCAAATAAATCCTCTGTACACCATTCACCGACCACCGCCTCCTCGGTAGAGCGGACGATAGAAGCCTCCAAGCGCCTCAAGTACTCTCCACAGCTCCATGGCGAGCCGCCACCGACTCTCAAAGGTCGGAACGATCAAGATCCGCTTCACAAGAACTTTGAATAAGTTCTCCACTCAAACGCCAAGAAACGGTAAATTCAGCAAAGGTGAGAAGTAGAGAATGAGATGAGTCGAGAGTGTTTTATTGGTCAAGTTTAAATTTCCTTTAGAAAATAGTTTTGGACACACTCATACTATCTAGGCCAAGACCTACAACAAGATGCTCGATACCACCTCTCAGAAGGACCCGAATCCACCGATTCGATCCCATTGTGTTTATCGACTAGTCCTGTGATCAACGCTAGTGCACACAAATTTTGACATTGGTACATATCACATCATACACAACGATAATAGAATAATAGTTCATTTATTTCATATAGCTAAATGTATGATCTTATGACCAACTTACATTATTAAGCCACGCAGGCAAGACCGAGAATATAACTAATGATTAAGCAATGAAAATAGAAACGAGATAGCTCATCACTCACCACAGCAACCGACAAGGCTCGGACCCTAATGACTCGTGGTCTTCCTCGACTTCATCTTCCAACACGTATGTAGATTCCTCAACTGCTGATTATTGTTGTTTGGCAAGGGTGAGTACTTAAAGCACTCAACAAGTTGTGCATGTAATGCGATTCTATGTATCTATATGTAAGGCTTATTCCAATGGATAGGCTATCATGGCTATTTTGCAATAAGCAAGATTTATGAACAAATACAATGAATAGATTGTAAAGAATGTAAAACAAATAGCAATAATAAATAACTTGAAGATTTCTCAAGTAAATCAAGTTTCCAATCCTAAGTCAAATTTCATCTTCCATATGGCATTCCGCCATCCCAACCATGTTGTCTAATTAATTGCTAACCCTTAATCGTAATTCCGAGCATTACTCAATACCATGAGCACGGCTATCCGAATAGTTTCACACTCGCAGAGGTTATGCACTTTACCCACGTGATACAACCAAACACCCCAAGGCGAGTGATTATAACAAAGCCTTTACAATGCTCGACTTAACCCGATACTACCCGCTAAGGATTCAACACCGTGGGACTGGTTACTACATCCGTGGCCCCCTCTTGCGCCATGTGAATTACACCATAACTCGAACTCACACCGACCACGATAGTATCAAAATTAAGACATTGCAAATTACTCACTAGGTGGCCCATACGTACATGTGGTTGCATGATTGACTCAGTCAAAGGCTTGCAAGGTTAAGTCCTTAGTGTGATCGAGGCAAGACTTCCACATACCCTCCGCCCATCGGGCCCACCTTGGCATCCTCGCCTTGTCACTTGCCCCAATCTAAGTTATTATCACCCGCTGATTACTAGCACCACGTGCCATCAACAATTCAACATCGCTATGTGACATGACTCGCCACAACAACTCAATCTCATTGTGTGATCCCACATGACACACAAGTTCATAACATTGTTCCATATTCCATTAATCAAGATTAATTATCAATGATTCTGACACATGTGATGACGTGGCAAGGCTAAGCAACTAATACGGTCTAAACCTCCAATGTTGATTATAATTATTAACCAACTATAATTAACCAATCTAGGGTGACAATGGATCATGGCATACAAATGACAAGGTAGGTTATAGATCAATCTGTATATTAGCTAAGCCCAATCTAATTTGAAACAATTGTATATTTGAAACATATGCAATAGGGTAAAACAAATATAGCAATTTTATAAACATGGGTTCAACATGATCAAAGCACAACTTGCCTTGGAATAGGTCCTGATCTTGATCTGAAGCTTGCTCTTGGGTTGCTTGATCTTCCTCCAAGCGCCGCACAATTCAACGCCTACGCGATCGAAGGAGAAAAGCAAATAAATACTAAAACAGAGAGCAATTGATCTCCAAAATCAAATAAAATTCACCATTAAATAGATCTCAATTTTAAAATTTTTAGAAACTGGAATCACTCAAACCGAAGTTACGATGCAAATGATATAGCCTTTGAAATTTGAAATAAACATCAAATCGTAAAATCGTAAAATCGAAATTAACAGATTTACTTTTATTCGAAAACCGATTTTTGACGCCGCGCGACGCCAGCCCCGACCGAACGAATCAAAGGCTACCACGTGTCTTCGGCGATAGACCCGGTCCACGACTCCCTCGGGTTCACGTGCACCCGGCCCATGGCGCCGACCTCTGCGCCGATACATGTCGGCTCTCGATTGGTCCACACGCCGCGAAACCCACCGCATGCATTGCATCCAACGGCCGCCGCTCTCCACCTACGTGGCTAAACTCGACCGCCAAATTCGATCTAACGGCTAAGGCTTACCCGAGCGCTTCATCGCTTACGCAGCCGACGCGGCACGATCCTCGCCCTTCTTCAAGATCCAACGATCACAAGCTTACCCGGCAAATGGCGGCGCGACGGCGAAGACCACCGAGGCGAGGAAGAAGACCGAGATGGCAGCTGCTCCGCGCAGTTCGACGAGAAGACGAGCGTAGTCGACGCGCACACCTCGACGAGTTCAGATCTTGAACCAAAACGCCAAACCCGGCGATCCGCGGCAAGACTTGAGCAAAACCGCGGCGGTCCCACGCCTCAACTCCGCGAGCTTGCGGCGGTGTTCTACGATCGCTCTCGCAAATCTCTCCGACCAAAAGACGCGGCGCTTGACTACTTAACCTCGGGTGCTACCCCTATTTAAAGCCTCGGCGTCCGAGCTCTACACGGCGAGGAAGTCCAACGGCGAACGGCGCGACTCGAGTCCGAATGAAGACGACAACCCACGGCGCTACGCGTGTCCCGATCCGACGGCCAGACATGATGTCCCACGTGGCTTCTTCCGAACGCCCGATCATGATCGAACGCCAAGAATTAGGGTTTCGAAGACGGCTCGCGGGCCGACTTGGGCCGACTGACGAAGGTTTTGATTACAAGAAGTTGTTGGGCTCGCCCAACACTGCTCACAAGGTTTTTAAAAGATTTCATTTAAAATAATTCTGAAATTCATTTAATTTGTTTTAGGCAATAAAATAATCAAGAAAAATCCAACAAAAATCTCAAAATACTTTGAGACATTTCGACTCAAATAAAATATTTTGTCAAAACTTTATTTCAACTTTGCACAGATTTAAATAGTTTTGAATAAAAGGCAATAAACTTGATTTCAAATTAATTCTAATGAATCCAGAAAAATCCAAATAAATTCCAGAAAATCACAAATGCACTTTTAAACAATAAAACTTAATTAAGCCAAATTTTGGGATGTTACAGGAGCTCAATAGACAACCTACTGATCAAACCCCTGAAGTGAGAAAAGGTCTCATCCTTCGAGGCCATGAAGAATACCCAAGAGTATCTAGAAAATCATCAACGATGACAAGAACATACCATTTCCTCCCGCCGATCGCAGACTCTAGCCGACCAACAAAGGTCCATATGTAAAAGCTGTCCCGGTGCATCACCATCACTACGGTGGATCGGAGGATGAGAAGCAAGAACCATCTTGCCATGCTCGGCAAGGAGAGCAAACTAAGTCTTTGACCATCTTGAGTTTGGGCAAACCCCGAATGAGATCGTGGGTCGCTAACTCGGTCAAATGATCAAAACCAATGTGACCAAGTCTCCTATGCCGTAAGGAGAGATCACGGACTCGTATAATCAAACATCAAGAGAGTCTCCGTAAGAAGCGTAAAAATCAGCACGAAAGACTCTCCCAAATCTAGAAATCCAAGAACTAACCCTCCCGATGAATCAAGGATTCTACAGCATTACTCTTGAAACTTACCTCAAAGAGTCATCGATAAGTAGAGAAACAGAGCAGATTGTATTGCGACTACTTACTAAGGCAACATATTTAAGAATGAAATTTTGTTAATGCAGATGGTACCTTTAGCAATGACTCTACCTAAGATGCATCCCCAAAAGTGATTAACTCATCACCGGGGCTCGGACTAGGAAGAGAACTAACGAGAATCTCCGGTCATATGACGAGAACAACCGAGTCAACAATCTAAACATCGCCTTCCCATCCGATTTAACCCGATCATGACACAAGAGAGAAAGATGACTCAAGATCGGGATAGAGTGAAGACTTAGGAACCCAATATCAACCATACGACACCTCGAGTACCACCACGTAAGAAGATCGACTCGAGTGTCTCTCTCGACGCCAACTCTCACACGATCAGAGCAACTCGTAGATAATCTAGAGTCAAATCGGGTTGGCACGCTGTGGTGCAAAAGCCGACCATCCCAAAGAAGGCTACCCGATCTCCCGCCGAAAACACTCACGCTACCGATATCTACCTCGATGGGAAAACGAGGAATATCAAGAAGACGACGGAAAGATCGACTACGAACAGCTCCGTGGCTAAAACTCAAAGAACTAGCATGAAAACCGAGTCTTGACGCCCAAACACAAAGCGACTTTCTAACCTGCTTAGAAGAAGGTGTGTCTTAGGAGCACTCAAAGTCCGGGATGACCCCGAATACCCCTAAGAGCAGCAACACGCCACGCCGAGTGATCTTGGCGCTACCAAGCGTAAATCTACTAGGTGACCATCCTTCTTACTGTAAGGTGCATGTACTTCGCCTTGCTAGAGGCGTATAATAGGAGTAACACCCTTACGGTCAAGTCCTATGGACAACCCAAGAGACCTAAACTTGGTGGTGCTCACTGGGAGCTACCACAATCTCACCACTCTTGGAGCCGCGCACAATGGTGGGAGGATGCGCCGAGCGTGTTCCTAGGATCAAATCCTAGACCTTGATTGAATCTACTAATCTTGGATTGGTCTAGAATAAGATTGAGCTTCTTCTTGCCTCCAACAAACTTCTCGAGAGTGCTCATAAAATACCGCAATATCGAAGAAAGAAGCACAAGAAGAACAGGGGAAGGAGAGGAAGAAGAAGAACCGTAAAGAGAAGATCTCTCAAAGACGTGCTTTTGTTCCCTTAGCACGACCGCCTCAATCTTGAGGGCCTCACAAGAAACGCAAGGAGTATCTCTAATCCTAAGGGTTTGGTCTTTTAACTTCTTCTTAAGCTCGACATGGATTTGATCCACATCATCCTTAACCCCAACACACAAGAAGCAACCAGCTTGTGACTTAACTAGTAAATCCTTAGCAAGTTGATCACACTTGACATTCAAAGCATCATTGTCAAGTTTTAGTTGCTTATGACCCTCACATGAGCCGATCGGGTCCTTAGAAGCATGCAATTCAAATTCATCATTTCTAGCGTAAAGCTTTCTAAGGTGTTCGCCATGGCATCAATTTCGCAAGCAATTTAGGCAATTAGCACATGATGGAGTGGAGTGAGCATGAAGAAAACTAGCCTCAATAGGAATAGCATCAATAGAACTAGTGCTAGCATTCTTCAACCTAAGACCATCAAGTTCAAGAAGCACACTATCATGTATGGTCCTTAGGTTCTCCAACTCCACAAGAATAGCATCACACAAAGAGCAATCATCAAGAACTCGGGAGGAGAAGATCTAAGTGAAGCTAACTCCCGAGTCAAGGTACCTACTTCCTTCTCAAGTCTGCACACCTAGCTCTAGCTCTAGCATGAAATTTTCCTAATTTGCGTAAAGCTTCGTTGAGCTGGTCATAGGAGGGTACCTCATCCGAAGTCATTTGAGAGCTCTGAGTCGCCGATGTCGCTGGTGTCGCCATGAAGCACATGCCGAGAAGTCATCGCCGCTCTTCTTCTCTTGCGGATCATCCTCGCCTCATCGCTCCATGTCTCCGTGTCGGAGAGGTTGATGTCGCTGCCGGCGAGGACGCGTGGAAGAGCTTCTTGTTCTTGGAGAAGTTGCGTACTTCTTCTCGCGGCGCCGTTCACGAACCGAGTCTTCTTGTTGCGGTTCTTGTCGTAGTCGTTTTGCCCAAACCGCCAACGCCGTTTTGCCCTTCTCCGCCTTGGGATAGTTCGCCAATGTGGTTGGGGCCACCACACTCAAGCAGTGATCATGCAACCTCTCTTCTCTCTCTCACCCTCTTGTATGCATGAGAAAACTTATGAGCGAGAAGAGCAAGCTCATTTTCCGAAATTTTTCCAGCTTAGTCATCGCTAGCTTGCAAAGGGCGGAAAGAGAGAAACCAATAGAAGGATCAAGAAGAAGATCCAATGGGATCGGTGACCAAAGCCATCGATCGAGATTTCGTCTTCCGAGAGACGACACCGATCTCATGAGTCTTGAGGCGGAATAAAGCCCGCCAAGAGTCGAGTCGATAAGTCGGTGGTGTCCTTGATGGTGGTCACCTTCATCTCCCAAACCCAAGGTCGAGTGCGGTCAAGAAATGCCGAGCATTGTTCGAGTCAGGTATATGCAACCAATCGCCGGAGGTCGCCAAAATCTTTGTAAACCGACCAAAACACTGCCGAGACTCTCACCAGCCGTGGATCAAACTTGTTGTACTCGCTTGAACTGGTCTCGCTCACGCTTTGATTTGAGTAGAGCCCTCATGGTAAGCATCGAGGGTTACCCAAATCTCGTGAGCGGAGCGAAGGTGAGAAATCCTATCATACTCATCATGGCTAAGACCTCGATGAGAATGTTCCTTGCCTTAGCATTCGCCTCAACGCCAACCATATTGATGGCCGTGACATTTTCATCGCCAGAACCTCATACGGAGTTTCACCTTCGCCATATCGTAGCCCCGGGCGTGATGTATGACTCCATCCGGGACTTCTAAAAAGGAAAATCAACTCCATTAAAGATGGGAGGCTTGGTGGAATATTTGTCCGTCGCCATGGCTCTTGAGACCGGTCAAGATCTAGAAAGAGAAGAACTGGCTCTGATACCAATTGAAGGACCGAGATGGCGAACAAAGGGGGGTGAATGGTCGCAAATAAAAATTCCACCAAAATACTCCAACAAAAACCTCGACAAGATCGCTTAAAGGAAATTGTGAAAAACCCGAAAAACTAGACAACTATGTGTACCCCAAGCTTGCATGGATAAGTGCCATAAAATATGTGGGGATTTTTGAGTCACAATCCTGGTTGTCTAGTGTCCAAGATAAAGAGGAATCAATTCAAACTCTTGCTTTTAGAAAGGACATCGATTCAAATCACAAAAGTCACTTTCAGAAAAGCAAAAGCAGAATTTCCAGAACTTGTCCTCAATTTGCACAGGAGGTTGGTGGGTTTCTGCAGCTCACAAAATTATGAGAATTTTTATCCCTATGAGCATCAGAGTCGTGAAGAACTTCACCAAATTTCTCATAAAAAATACTTACAGAAAAAACAGGAAAAATCTAAGAACACAGTATACTCAAGAACTTCGAGCAGAAAGTTTGGGGTTCGGTTTTCACCTCATGGCGCCCAAACGGTGCAACAAGTGAACTCCAAAATTTTTCTGTAGGTGTATATCAGAGTCCCGCACCTCCTCCAACAAGAATCTCTCCAAAAGGATTTTTCTATATGTTTACAAAAATCAAACACTGACTGCTGCGCGAAGAACAAGTTCTGAACAAAGTTGGAACTTGAAAGAAAAGATGTTCTCTACTCAATCCAAGAGTGCAAAAGAGATGTAAAACCATATGAAAAAACTCAAAACATCCAAGATCAGCAGCATTTAGAAGGAGGGGAGGCAAATCCAAATTACTTGAAAGTAAATTATGGAATGTAATTATGGAAAGTAAATGCTGAATTTAAATTATGAAAGTAAAGACATAATGTAAATGCGCAAAATAAATTCAGAGGTGGATGGATAAAACTTTCATTTCTGGAAGGGAGGTTACAAAGCCTCACATTCATGTGGGCAAAGCTCAAATGACCATAAAAACCTCAACACCTTCAAGGGAAGGAGGCTACCCTCCACCCCTATTTATACTACAATTGGGCCACCTACCACCCTTGGATGAGTCCTCAACCCTAGAGCACTCATCTAAGGGCTAGGATTAACCCACACACACAGCCATGCAAGGGCTAACCCAAAACCCACACACATACCGGTTTTCTTGCACGGTTTTCAAAGCATACTACCTAGACCCGCTTAACCTATCAACTAGACCTCAATCCGACGGCCCTCATTGATCCACGCGCATCTAGCTAGCATCAACTCGCTTCCTTGTCTTCTTGACTTGCCCGACTCCGCCTCCGATCATCTTCCGCGATCTCCCAATCGTCTCGACCTCCGACGCCTCGCCTAGTCCCGGCCATCCTTGCCTCACCATGACCTAGCACCGTCGTCCCGCAACCATCAAAGACAAGGAAACTCCTCACATAGCAATGCCCACAAAGATGTGCAATAAACCATCCAACTCATCACTACCGCGCTCATACGACCGCAGATCGCCACTCCGGCAGAGACAACTCAAATTGTTTCATTTTGAAAATCAATCCAAATCAAACTCAAACTTGAGCACACCTTGCTCAAATAAAGTCAAATACTCATCACAAACATGGATGGACCTCCACATGGTCCTTCATAATCCAATTGTGTTGAATAGCTAAATCCCAAATTATTTGAAAAACAACTTTAACATAAAATGGCAAGCAATAGACTAAAAGAACACAGCATTTGCAAAGCTAGGTTCAACATGGTCAAAGCACAACTTGCCTTGAAATAGTTCTGACCTTGAGGTTGAATCCCATCACTTCAACGTTTACATAAATCGAGATAAACCACAAATAAATACAAACCAGAGGCAAAACAATCTCCAAAAATCAAATAAAATTCACCATAAAATAGATCTTGAATTTAGAAATTTTAGTAATTTGAATCGCCTCAATCAGAACTCATATAAAGAAGAACGGGCTCTCAAAATATTCAAAATAAAGAAAAATACCAAATTTCTTGAATTATTTTTCTAAATAAATCAATTTTATGATGTCATTGTTGACATCAGCAACCATTTTAATTTTTGGCCAATTTATTTTTCAAAAGAAAATGCTCCGCATAGACGGACATGTGGGCCCTGCTAGCATCATGATGATGTCACATGGCCACATATCGGGGGTACTTAGGACATGCCACATCAGCAGTGGCGGCACTGGGCCCTATGGTCACCGCCGACGAACGGGGAGGGCACCTCCGGCATGATCTTGACGCAGGGAATCTTGTGACGCGATCAATGTCGGCTTGCAGCGACACTAGCAAAGGTGGCCACGTGAGGAAATGGTGGCAATAGAGCCGAACGGTGACACGGTGGCTTGGCAATGCTCCTGTTGGGATAAGGTGCACACGGGCAAGGTCGACCGACGAGGAAGCTTCGGGGCATACCTTAGGTGCTAGAACTCACCAACGGTAAAGAATTTGGCATTCCCTTTGGCGGCGGTAATAGCACTTCCTCTCGAAATCTGACGACTCCTCAACTCCTCGAGTCAATTGGTCTAGGGTTTGGGTTCACGGTGTCTAAGCGAAGCCGATGCTAACCTTAAATTGGATGAGGAATCCTCGATGTAGCTGACATAGATTCCATGTCTGTGGCAGACACGGAGCTCACACAGAGTCCGAGCCTAGGACAAAATAGGTGGCCTAATAGGCGGGCCCTGCCTATTAGTGGTCAAACGCTCGGGCGGGCCAGTAGGCCAAGCACGGAGAGGAAATGGGTAGTGAAAGCTGGGCTGGGAATGCAGCGAAGCGGGCTAAGGCATTGGGAAAAACTGGGTCAGACCGAAAGGTTTTGGCCTAGAAGCCGAATCCGGATTTCTTCAAAGATTTTTTATTTAAAATAATTCAATAAATTCAAATAACTTCAAATATATAGCATACTTACAAAAATTATAGAAAATTATGTAAAATACTTTGAGACATATAGAACTCAAATAAAATATTTCTAACAAAAGTTTATATGAACTTTGCACAGCTTTAAATACATTTTGCAATAAGGAAAATTTAAAAATAATATTTAAATTCCAAATGAATTCTAGAAAATTCATGAAAAATAATAAAGTGAAATATAAAAAATTGGAAGCCAGAAATTGGGATGTTACAAACCTCCTCCTTAACAAAATCTCAACCCTGAGATCCATGGCTAACTGTAGAAACATGTTAGGAAACTCTAACTTCAGATCTTCTGCATGCTCCCAGATGCTTCACTTTCAGAATGATTACTCCACTGCACTCTACAAAAATAAACTAACTTGCTCCTGGTCTTTCGATCAGCAACATCCAAAATCTTAACTGGTTGCTCCTTATAAGTTAAATCCTCTCACAACTCAATTGACTCCAACGGTGTCTGCTCTATTGACACTCGGAGACACTTCTTAAGCTGAGAGACATAAAACACATCATGCACACTCTACCAACAACTAAGATAATTCCATCTAATAAGTAACCTCTCCTTTAAGACTCAAGATTTTAAATGGACCAACAAATCTTAGGGCAAGGTTCCATTTAGTGGGAAACCTTTTGAATCCTTTAAGAGGGGTAATTCTGAGATACACACAATCCTCAGGTTCAAAACTCAACTCTCTTTGATGATTATCAGCATAGCTCTTCTGCCTTGAGTGGGCTACTTTTAACCTTTCTCTGATCATAGCAATCTGCTCTTCTGCTTCTCTAAGAATGTTAGGTCCAAAAACAAGTCGCTCTCATTTCTCATTCCAATTCAACTGTGTACGATTGGAATGACAATATAATGGTTAAAATGATGACATCTACAAACTTGGCTGAAACTGTCATTGTAACTAAATTCGGCATACGACAAACTTTATCCCATGAAGTAGCATAAGCTAGAGCACAAGCTCTTAATATATCTTGCAAAATCTAATTAACTCTTTTTTTTAACCATCAGTCTGCGGATGATAAGCTGTACTGAAGTTAAAACGAGTTTCCGTTGCTTCATGCAACCTATTCTAGAATCTCAAGGCAAATTGGATACCTTTATCTGACACTATCTTCTTTGGCACTCCATGCAAACAAACAATCATTGACATATACATCTGTATCAAGCGATCTCTAGTATAAGTGGTCTTAACTGGTATAAAATGAGCAACTTTTCTCAAACGGTCCACTATGACCCATATAGAATCATATCCACTCTGAGTTATAGGTAGGTCAGTAATAAAATCCATACCTATTTCTTCTCACTTCCATTTAGGAATTTTTAATGTTTGTAACAAACCAGCTGGGCTTTGGTGCATTGCCTTCACTCTTTCACACACATCACACAAGGAAACATGTTCGGCAACTTCACGCTTCATACTAGGCCACCAAAACCTTTCATTAAGATCTTGATACATTTTAGCAATTCCTAGGTCAATCGAATACTTTGAATCATGAGCTTCCTCACGAATCAGTTGCTTTAATTCCTTTTCATTTGGTACTGTTAGCGCCAAAAAATATGACTAAGGATTGATCGGCTCAAACATACGAGAACATCGGGTTCAATTCTGGTTCGAGGCGTGCCAGCCAATTTGATCCTGTAATCGGCAGGATTGATAAAAAATACACTCAAAACCAATCTAACGTGATGATAGGCAAGGATCTGAATAACTATTCAAAGACGATTAAATCGAAAGTAAAGATAAGTCTAAACAGCATGTTAGAGCTGATTAGATGGTTGATAAAGGTAGTTTTTCTCGAAAAAGGTGATGTGCAACAAGATCGAAGAAAACCAAACCTGGAGTAACAAGAGATGATTAACATTGGCGATGCACAACTTTATTAATCAATGACGAATTACAAGATATCCAAATTACAAGGCTACTCCTAGTTGATAGGAAAATTAGATAAAAAGTAGATATAGGTTGTTTGATTGATTGATGTTATTTTTCATGGCTCGCCTTTAGTCCCTTTTTATAGCGCGCAGGCTGATCGTGTCCTTTTCCGACATGTTACCAAACTCGATTCGTATCATCCTTAACCTCCTACAAATATAATTGATATCGGCTACTATTCCAATTTTACCTCAACCTGCTCTTTTTAACCGATATCAACCAAAAAACATCCAATTTCATCTTCAGCATACCAAATTGGTCATTCCTTACCAAATTTTGGTGCCAAGATATGCCCCCCATTTTTGGGAGAGAACATGTTATCTTCCAAAAATTATCTCCATTGGCTTAACCACGATCGTATTAACACTATTTTGCCACTGTCCTTGGTAACTGCGCCATTAATCATGCTGCAATCCTTAAAAGCTCACCATCTTTACCATAATTGTAGCCACCTCTTCGGAAAATTTTCCACCTTTTACTATTCCTTTTACCCCCTATAAATATGGGGTCCATCCTCTTGTCATTTTCAAGCACAAAAGCTTTAAATCCTCATGCCAAGGGCTTCACCCTCAATTTCGAACTTCAAGCTTCCCGTGCTCTCATCTCCTCCGTCTTCCATCGGCTTGACATCCTCCAATCGGCTTCAAGGAAATGGACCCTCAGCAGGTATTCATCCCCATTCCCGATAGCAATGACCAGTACTCCTTAGGACTTATAGGACATCTTGATCCATCAGTCGTCATAGAGCAACAGATTCCTTTCTTTCCTTTCTCAACTCCTGAATACAACATAGAAGGATGGAGCAAAAGTCTTAGGGCTTGGTTGACAGCCGCTGAAAGGCTGGAAAGCTTGGTATAATCGGATAGCAGCCCAAATATTGTTGATGTGGGAAAGGATGGTGTCGTATGTTTGTAAACGTGACACAAGAGGGAGTGGATGCGGGCCGTCTTACGGGCCTACGTCCGAGAGAGAAAGAGTGGACACAAAGGTTTATACAGGTTCGGGCGCTTAAGCAAGCGCCCTACTACTGTCGGTGTGTCCCCCGGGGGGAGTAGGGAGGGGGCTCCTGGTCCAAGCTCCCGAGGGACACACCAGTGGTTCCGTTTTGTATTCAATGAGAGCTCAGCTCCCAAGCATTGGTTACAGTGGGTTTTTATAGGCGTCCAGCCTGTTACACAAAGTACCATCCTACCCCTACTACAGTAGCTCAAGCGAGGGCATCCCGGTCATTCCCGCGTGGTGGTAGTGGATCCCACGTCATCATCTCGTAGGGGTAGACCTTTGACCCCGGGGCCCCACAGGGTGCCTCCCGTAGACGCCTGCGGAGTAGGAGGGCACCTCCCGTAAACTCCCACGGAGTAGGAGGACACCTCCCGACGCCCGCGGGGTAGGAGGGTGCCTCCTGTAGACTCCCGCGGGGTAGGAGGGTGCCTCCCGTAGACGCCCGCGGGGTAGGAGGCTGCCTCCCGACGCCCGCGGAGTAGGAGGGTGCCTCCCGTGGACGCCCGCGGAGTAGGAGGGTGCCTCCCGTGGACGCCCGCGGAGTAGGAGGGTGCCTCCCGTAGACGTCCGCGGAGGAGGGAATCTCCCGTAGATGCCCCCGGAGTAAGGGGTTCCTCTCGTAGACTCCCGGGAGCCTCCCGTAGACGCCCGCGAAGTAGGAGAGTTTCCCGTAGCACGCCCGCGGGGGGCATGAGGGGACCTCCCCTCATCCTCGCGAGGGAGACCCTCTCAACATCCCGCGGACCCACGTCCACATGCCCACGGGACACAGGGTGAATGAGGCCTCCGGCGGGGTGCACCCTGGAGGTATGATCTTGCTAGCATGGACATCCCGCCATACACAAGTATAGTACAGCAAGAGTATTCGGAACAGAGAGCACGAGGTATCCTCCAACACCAGCCCCCTTGTCCCTTAGGCGCACTTAGGAGTGCCTGAGGGATAGAAATATGTTGTTGGCGCTCAGGGCCTATAGTCAAGGAAAGGTGCTTGGGGCAACGCCCTGACCCTATACAAGCCTCCTTCTCCTGCTTTGCTTGTTGTGATAGGCCTAAAGATAAATGCCCATGATACTACATTTGGGCATTAAGACCATCGCCCGATCCAGCTACTCTTATCAAGGCCTACTATACATGACTTCCTTCGTGACTCCCCTTCCTTTCCTTGATTTTGGGCACCATAAAGGTGGCCCAAGAAATGAAAACTGCAGGACGGAGCTCTCATAGCCCTTCGGTGATCTCAAATCCTCCGGGCGTTGTGGCTATCGCCCCATCTAGAGTGCGGGACACTAGGCCAGGCGCTAGAGGGGGCGCCGAGGACGCTTGAGAATGAAGTCGGGCCCTTGGGCCAGCGCCCAATCTGTCTCCTTTCTCGCGGGCGCTTCCCACAACGGGCGCTAGGAGCATCGCCCGAGGCTGGTACTGACTTCCTTGCATGTGGATTCTGCGAAGAAGCGCCCGGGACAAACCTCTCGGGCGTTTTGGAAACGCCCGAGTCAAAATAGCGTCATCGACTCGCGCATCATAGGCTTGGGCTTGCTCATTATCTTGTAAACATAAAGAGAGGGAGGGGCAAAGGGGGGAGGCCAGAGACCAATAGCCTGCACTAGGACCGGCTCCTTCCTCCAACCCTCGAGCTATCACGATGACACTACTAGCTTCACGGCATTGAAGGAAGGTGGAGGAAAACGCCACCGGCTTGGCATTGCGCCGGACGAGACAAGAGGCCTTACAGTCGCGTCGTTCCAGCCTCGAAAACTAGGGACGCCGTCTCCATCGGCGGGGATCCTGTGCCACCGAGGTGCAAGGTCATCTTGGCTGACTATGCCTCCTCCGGCGTGATACCATGCCAACGGGAGTTCGAGCCTCCCTGTCGGCTTCCTGGCTGATAGCTTTTCCATCGAATCGACCTTGAAGCGATTTGGGGCCCTGCGCCGGAGGGTGGCCGGAGCCGGAGCCGAAGCGCCCTCGCCCGTGTTGGCTGAATCTAGCGCCAGGGGATGCCAAGGCCAAAGTGCCTTAGCCCATAGCGATTGGGCCCGGCGACTCCGCGGTACGGACTAGGCCGCACGGGAGGAAAGGCGGCGACTAAGCGGAGGAAGGCGCCACAGGAACCAGCCGCCTCTTGGTGGAGCAAACCGCTGAGGCCACTAGTGAGTAGGAAGAAGAGCTGGTGCAGGAGGAAGCGGGCCGCCGGAGCCGCCGTCGTGTAAGAAGAAAACGTCGTGCGGGAGGTAACAGGCCACCGGGGTCACCGCTGCCCAAGAATAAAGTGGAAACACTACTAGGCCAAGAAGAGGGGGGCCGGCTACGACGGTGCGCTTGTTGTCAGTGAAGAAAAGCTGCACAAGCAGGTCGTATTCAAGAATCATCACGGGTAATGGCTGATCTCCAACTTTATTCTTGTATGAATCGGGCCTGTCAATCATCACCGCAAGCTTGGCTGCAGGTGGTGTTCGGAGGTTGCGAGGTGTATAAAAGAATTCCTTCCATTCTTGTGGAGCAGGGGGAAGAGGCGGGGCCGCCACCAAAGTCCACCAGCCGCCCCAGACAGGTACTGGCCATGCCCGTTCATACCAATGCTCCTTTCGAGTTTGCAGGTGGCTCCTCGCGACCTTTTGGCGTAGCTGGTCAGCCCCCATGGGCGCATATTCCTTTGCGCAGATGCCCATGCCCGCTAGGTCACCCGGAGCATAGCGCGATTTGGCGTAGGGCATACACTTAGTGCCCAGAGGGGCTAACACCAGCGCCTATCTAAGGCCTCGAGTTTGTACGCAGCCCGGCCCTCCTACGCCAACGCCCTTTGGGCGCCACCTCCACCACCCGGTTGGGGGGCAGTTGGGCACAAAAGGGGCGCCCATGCCTTCTTCAATTTATATGGGATTATGACCTTCTGGCTTGGTTCTGCAGGTCCTAAGGGCACATTGCCATCACATTTGTGCCGAGAGCGCCCCCATGGGTAGGACCAGAATCATGCTCCCCCTTTTTTATGCTCGTTTACCAATTTGTATTGGTAGCGAAAGCCTCTCGGTCATGATAATGAAGGCTTGCTCAATAACTGCAGGTGATCGTCCTCGCGATGCCCTTATTAAGGGTAAAGGCAAGGTGGACGGGGTTGCTCCCACGAAGAGCAAAGGCAAAAGCCAGCCCAGCGGCGGGGAGGACTCCCACGTGAGGGACGTGGACATGATGGGTCCCATTGATTCCGCTGCCTTTGCAGAACCGACAGGCGACGAAGGGCTCGTCTCGGAGGGAACAAAGGTGGACCCTGGACCTTCGGAGCTTACGGATGGGGAGAAACTCTCCTTGATCCGACAGGGGAGTCGTCTCTCTCCTGCGGACATGGACTTCCCCGCGCCGGGGGAGAGACCTAACCCTCCACCGGGGTACGTCGTGGCTCTCAAGGCTTGGGTGGACGTTGGCTTCGGGCTCCCGATGCATCCCTTCATCAAGAGGTATACTCAGGCACTTGGGGTCGAGCTCTCTCAGCTTAGCCCGAACCTCTTTGTTCGGATGAGGATCTTCTTATGGCTTTGTGAGATGGCCATCCCAGGGACACCCATGAGACCGTCCGTCACCTTGTTCGGCTACTTCTTCCGCTCTCAGCGAGGGGACTCCAGGAGAGGGCCCCTGGGGTCCATCTTCACTACCCTGCGGAATGAGGATGAGTTCCCCGTGCACGCCCTAAAGGAGTGTTGGCCCTCTGCCACGAAGAAGTGGTTTTACCTGAAGGCCTAAGACTTCGTTTACACAGGGTCGTACCCGACCTTGATGACACAGACGTACCCCGAGATGGGTTGTCTTACTGATGATGACTAGAAGCTACGCAACGCCATCTGGGGGGTGCGCGCAAGGAAGGGCGCCCGCGACCTGATGGAGGAGATGACCCTTCTCAACCTCAACACCCTTGTTTAGTGTGCTAGGTTAGGGTTCCACGGTGGCCTTCACCCCGGGATTGGGAAGTGTAAGGGCCTCTGAGTTATCTTTAATTTTCTTTGGCTTTTTATTCCTTTACTTCTTATGGTTTGCTTTCCATGTGCAGTTCGCTCCTTGGAGGCGGCAAGAGAGGAGGCTGAGTTGATCCTAGGGAGGTGGTGCATGTCTGAGGCACAAGTTACGAGGACGAGAGCATCCCTATGGAGGGAAAGAACTCTGTGGCCGAGGCGTTTGGCCTATGCCTCACCCCGCGGGGTGACCCCGCCCCGACTGTGCTAAGCTTAAGAGGGCTAGGTCGCACCGCAGGGAGGGCACCTGACTCGCCGCTAAAGCACGCGCCAAGAGGTCAGCTGGGCGCGTTGGTGGCACCTCTCAACAGGGTGTTGCCCCACCGTCTCGCGCCGCGGGCGAGAGGGGCCTTCCCCGGGTGGAGCCCCGAAGGTCCCCGCCATCTTCTGCCCCTAGGGGCAAAGATGCTAGGAGCCCTTCAATCTCCCGGGCGAGCTGTTGGGAATGCCCGGCAGACCTCCCCAGTCAATGCCATGGCGGAGGAGGAAGTTGGGTATGCCTACCTCAACGACATTGAGTCTTTCGCTTTCTAGGAGGTATGTGTCCGTGATTATGACAAGTTGTCACAGAGCTTAGATGTTCTCCTAACACACCTAACTTACTCCCCTTCCCTTTTGCAGACCCAGCGGAGCACGAGATGCCACCTACGGTGGAGCCACCCACACCTGTTGTGCCCCCGGGGGCTTCAACAGAGAATGTGGCTACCCCATGCTCACCCATGCAAGCAGGGCCATCGCAGGGTGGTCAGGGCGGTTCCTGCAGTACCCTCCCCGAGTATGCCATACCTCATACGTTGGATGCAGAGGTGATCGAGACGACTCGCCTCTTGGTGACGGAGTGGGTGCAAAAGTATATGGCAGACTTGGTGCTTGATGATCCCGGGAGGTTCTTGGAGGTATTGAAGTTGAAGTTAGCGACCACAGTGACCCTCCAGTACCAGGTACCGTGAGCCTTTGTTTTTCTCATGTGTTTCCCTAGGCTCAGGATTCTTATGCATGGCTTGCTTTGATACTCACTACTTTCACCCTTTTGTAGGCTACAACGATGAGCAGTGTTCTCTTTGACCGGGTCCCGGGAATGGTCAAGGAGATGGTAGCACCCACCCTGCCGCGTCGTTCTGAGAACGATCCAGAGGCTCTCAAGCGGGCCTTGCTGCAGGCCCAAGAGGGCCAAAGGGCAGAGGAGGACAAGTTTACCAAGGCGGAGGCTGAGCTGGAAAGGTCCCGACAGCGGGTCAAGGACTTAGAGGCTGACTTGGAGAGGTCCCACGTGGTGATACGGGCCGTGGGGCAGACCGCGACGCCCATGAACAAAGGTATGAAGCGTACCGGAAGACAATGGCTATATCTCTCATGAATCTTGCCGTGTTGGTCCAGGTCACTTTGAGGGAGCTTGGGGCCAGAGTGGAGGATCTCCCACCTCCCTCTGAGGATTGGGAGGAGTGGGCTGGCATCCTGCGGGGTCGCGTCAGTCTCCTTGTCAGGGCGAGCGATGACAAAGGCAAGGCCTTTGCCAAAGTCGCCTTGACTGCGGGAGTTGCAGCCATCTCCCGCCTCTCTGATACCGCGGGCAAGGAGGCTATACTCACTGCGCTTCGGGGGATATACACCCAGAAGGTGCGCCAGAGCGCTCGTGAGGATAGCTCGACCTGGGGATCCCTTGTGGGGGGCTTCTGGACAGCCTCACAAGGATTCCCCGCGGGAACGGACCCCGGGCGCCAGGAGAGGGCTCGAGCTCAGAGCATGTATGACTTCCTCTGGAGCGTGCTTGATGTATTTTGCTAAGTAGCTAGGTGACTCATGCTTGCTGTAATGGGATCCTTAACTTGTAAGGTGTAGCACTCTTTTAAGTGATAGATGTATCTTCACTTGTAGTATTCATGATGGACGGTTGGGACATGCTCCCTTCATTTTGTATGAGCTTATTTTGAGGTTATGATACGAATGACTATGACTTTTGCCATGCTTTATTTTAGGATGTGCCCCAGAGGGCAGTTGGTATTCGCTATAAACGAAGTGCACAAAGGGCTCGGGCGCCACGTCGATTATGCCCACCAAAGAAGGTTTGCGGCAGGACCGGGCGACTTCATGGGGGCATGATCGTGCCTTGGGTCCCTGGAGGGGTCCAAGGCGCGGGCGCCCCGTCGAAGGGTCATTCAGCTACTTCTCCCTAAGGGGGAGAAAGCGACTCCTCTTATGCTATGTATGAATGGGGCGAGCCCCCCGCATCATTAGGCAGCGCGGGAGTGTTTTTCTCCTCGCACGAGGGTGAGGGGGACTTGGTCCTCGCGTCGCCCTTGGGCGTCCTTAGTCCTGTTTTGGCCCTCGGGCCACTTAGGGGCACCAGTCCATAAGGCCTTATTTAGGAGGCCAAGCGTCTAGCTTAAGGCATAGCCCCCGTAGGAGCATCGTGAGTTGTTTACTCAGCCTTGCTAAGAGGCTTAGGCATGTGCCCACCAGGAAGGGGATGTCTCCCGGTGTCGGGACCCGAATTTGCAAATCCGAAACCCTCTGTTTATACTGCACTAGTCCAGGATCACGCTAGTGCACACAGTGGAAACATAGATGAAATACCATTCCATACAACGAATTAACTAAGAAGAAGCAAATTATTATTAAATAAAGCAAACGACCTTATGGTCAATGTTTACACCATTACGCCTGAAGGGCTTAAGAAACAAATACTATTGCAATGAAAAGATAACTTGAGCTATTCGACATGCCACAGCAATCGCCTAGGAACGCCTTCCTAATCCACGTAGTCTTCATAGAATTCCTCCTCATGATATTCATTATCTCCTTCAGCAACTGATCAACAAGGGCATAAAGCCGTGAGTACAAAGGTACTCAACAAGCCGTAGGGAATTGATACAAATATTCATGCACGGCTTGACAAGGATGGCTATATGTTTCATTTGCAGAAAGCAGTAACTTGAATTGAAATACAATAAATAGATTGAAAGCATATTTATGAAAAGATAAATAAATAATTAATGGATCAATGATAGACAACAAAACATCAGTGAACTCCCCCGTTCACATCCCAACAATTCCACATTCCACATTTTATGAAACACTCTATACCCCGTGTGAAATTCTTGCTTGTCCATGACCATGACGCGCTATTCAATAGTTTTACACTGCAGAGGTTGTACAACTTTACCCACAAGACATGACCATCTCTTTGTGCAATCGATCTTAACACACTTCCTTTGGTGTGTCGCAGAGATATCATGACAAAGCCTTTACAATGCAATCGCCTAAACTCGCATCGCCGGCTAAGGTTTCGCCCGTAGGCTCCCTCTTGATGCTTTGCGAATGTACCCGCCCATCCTGAACCTACACCACCAACCTGGCAAGTACTCAAGGCTAGACATTGCAATTTAATCACCTAGGTCTGTCCCATTCGCACATGTGGTAGTACGGTTAGGCCCAGTTCAATGCGCGCAAGATTAAGTCCTGTTGTCTCGTGCAAGACATCCACATCCCAATGTGCTAGAAAGCACGCCTTTATCGCACGATCACTTGCCCGAGGGAAAACAATTCGTTCAACCAAGACCAATGGCAAACCCCACCATGGTACAACAAATTTTACAACAGTGGCTAACGGCCATGATTCAATATCTCATTAAGTCAAGATTAACATTATTCAATATGTGACATGAATCCCAACGTATATCTAAGCATGTCTAAGCATATCTACGTAACCCAATGTTGGTATAATGATTATGTCTAACTAGTAATGTCCCAACCTAGGTTTAACAATGGATACATGGCATCCCAATAATCAAGGTGGCATCATATCAACTAGGTATACATCTACTCCCATTAAATAAGCATTTATACACAAAATAGCATGCAATTGTATAAAAGTAAATTACTTTTGCAAACATAGGATTAACATGATCAAAGGATTATGACTTGCCTTGCTGATCTAGTGCTGGGTCTTGGTCTTCAAAGTCTTCGTCATTCTCCTCGAATTAGCGCTCACCGAAAAGAAGCAACGAAACCAAATAAATACAAAACAGAGACTCAAACAAGCTCAAAACTGAAAATAAATGGCTCTGGAAGATAGATCTTGATTTTAGAAAAATTTAGAAACTTGAATCGCCTCAATCGGAGCTCGTATGAGGGAGAACGAGTTTCTGGAAAATTAAATTCAGAGAAAATACAGAAAATCAGAAAATCGGAATTTCCGGACTTATTTTTGTACTGGAAAATCAATTTATTGCGCAATCGCTGATGTCATCCAGAAATTGGTGGACTGGGTCCATGGCTTTGTCCGGTTCACCGTGCACCCGGTGCACGGCTGACGTCGGCGCTTGTGTCGGCAAAAGGACAGAGGTGACAGCTGACGCGGCGGTTGACGCAGGAGCTGACGTGGATGGCCACGCGTCGCTCATCCAGCAACTTGACCAGATCGGACGGCCAGGAACCAAGGATGCGGCGGAGGAGACGTGGCGCCATCCGTGCACTCGAGGCGACGGACGGTTAGGGGACACTTCGGCGCTGAAGGACGGGAGCGATCTAAGCCGCATACCAACGATCGAACGGCCGAGGCTCGCAGCGAGGAGCGACGGCGAAGCGGCGGCGCGAACTCACCGGCAACAGAGAAGAAGATGCGGCCAACGGCGAAGACGTGATGGATCGGGCGCGGAACAAGGTGGTTCCGGACGAGGGCGACGCGGGCGGTGTGAAAAGGCTAACGGCGACGGCGAAGACGCACCGGCAACGAAGAAAGAAGCGGTGAAAGGCTTTTGGTGAAGGCACAACTCCGACGAGGTCGCACGGGCGGAGGACGTGGTCTCGGGCGGCGAGAAAGAGGGCAGCAGATGCGGGGCGAAACGGGGATCCTCGGGCGGCGCGCGGCAGCTTAAATAGGGTCTCGGGAGGCGTGTAGAACGCATAGTCCGAGAACAGCGACGTGCGGTGGTGGGACTCTGAGCGGCAGCTAGGGTTAGGGTTTCACGGCGGCGCGACGTGGCGATCGCAGACCTACGCAGCGTGTCGCGACATCGAGCGGCCGACGCGAGCGGTCGGGCGTCGGTCATGCGAGAGGTGGGCCGAGCGGAGCGGCCGAGGCGGCAGCCGAGGAGAAAATGGGCCATGGGGAAATGGCCCGAGGGCGTTTTGAAAAACAAACACATTTTCCAATTTAAGAAAAATTCCAGAAATTCAAATAAATGCAAATAAATTCAGAAAAATCCCCAAAAATATAGAAAAATTCCTTGGAGCATAATAAACCCAACTAAAACTAAAAATCTTTAGTTTGATGAATAGTTTAGTCAAATTAAATCCTTTCACTAATGGAAAATTCAAATTAAGCTAGAATTACTTCAAGAAAAATGCAAATGGTTTATTTTTGAATTCAACATTCTAAAACTCAAATTTTGGGATGTTACACCCGAGCAACGCTCCTTGCAATAAGAAAGGTTCCTATTGCTTCCCATGGAGGGTACGGAATGGTGACCCGGGGGTCATTTCGGCTTAGTGCCAGGGGTCCATGGGGGACTAAGCCATGGAGAACCCTATGAGTTAGGCAAGACACCTCAAGTCATCGCCCGCTCCCTGGGTCCAGCAGCGAGAGGGCCGCCCGATGGGGATACGGAATGTCCAGGCCGCTCGGGGCTTTTTCAGGGGTAGGCCTCAGAGGCCATGAGCCCTGGAACTCGTCTCAAGTGGGGCACGAGGTTCTAGCCTATCCCCCACAGCTACGTGTAGGGGATGGGTTCTTAAAGACCACCACACAAGCGATAGAAGACATGCAAAACTTAACTTGATACTTCATTGATGACCTTAGGAGGGTTTACATCAACATGAGATAGGTGCCGTTACGGCTTACAAGAAAGCTTAAATGTAAAACTTCTTGAGCTTGTCAGCATTCCACGCGTGCTTGAATGACTTGCCTTCTATAGTAGAGAGGTGGTAAGCCCCCGAACCCAAGACCGCTGAGATGCGGTAGGGTCCCTCCCACTTGGGGTGAAGCTTGCCTTGGGCTCCCGGGTCGGTGACCCTTTTTAGCACCAAGTCCCCCAGGAAGAAGGTCCTCTCTCGCACTTGTTTGTTGTAGAAATGAGCGACTTCTCGTTTGTACGCGGCATGCTTAACAAGGGCGCGATCACAGATCTCCTGTGTGAAATCCACCTCCACCTTGTGAATATCTTCGTTCACCATGAAGTTGATGGGTAGGGCTTCTGAGAGCATCTCTACTCGAAGGGAGCGGTGGCGGACTTCCGCGGGGAGGACGGCTTCCACTTCGTGCACCAATGAGAAGGGTGTTCGCCCCGTGGAGTGGCTAGGAGTAGTGCGCATCCCCCACAGACACTGAGGAGTTCCTCCGCCCATAGCCCGTGCTTAAGAGTGCTTTTTTCGAGTCGACGGCAGATGCCTTGGAGGATTAGGCCATTGGCCCTTTCGACCGCCCCATTGGACTTAGAGTGAGCCACTGAAGCGAAGCAGAGAACTGTCCTGATTGAATCACAAAAGTCCCTGAAGGAGGAGACATCGAACTGGGTTTCGTTGTCCACGGTGAGCTCCTTCGGGACTCCAAAACGGCACACAATGTTCTTCCAGAAGAACTTTTGCACCACCCGAGATGTGATTGTTAGCAACGGCTCCGCTTTCACCCACTTGGTGAAATAGTCCACCGCCACCACCGCATGCTTGTAGCCCCTTGGTCGGGCGGAATGGCCCGAGGTGTCCATGCCCCACCGGGCAAAAGGCCAAGTGATCGAAATCTGGTGCAGAGGTGCAGCGGGGGAGTGGTGAGCCGATGCCATCCTTTGGCAACCTTCGCATGTCTTGAGGGTTTCCATGGCGTCTTGTACCATTGTAGACCAATAGAAAACCTGCCTTTGTGCCTTCAACGCAGTTGCTCTGGGTGCAAGGTGTGAGCCACAGAGACCTTCATGCACCTCCCGTAGAAGTGAGATCCCCTCTTCTTTTGGGAGGCACCTGAGCAGTGCGGAAGCCCCTTTTTGTAGAGTATCCCATCAAGGAGTACATAGGATTTGGCTTTCACGAAGAGTCTTCGGTCTTCTGTGCTATCCTCCATTTCTGTTTTCCCTTGGATGCGCTCTCTGATTGGGGTCATCCATGTTGCGGGTGTTGTTGGGATCTCACTGACCATCAGGAGTTGTTCAGGACCTTCTTTTTCATTAGGGTCGTCCTTGATGAATGGTGCGTCAAGCACCTCGAGGAAGACCTCTGGTGGGAGTGGCTCTTGGGAGCTTGCTGCTTGGGCCAAGCGGTCCGCCCGGTGATTGTCTCCACGGGGGATGCGACGAGCTTCCATCCCCAAGAAGTATCGTTCCATTCTACGTACTTCATCGAGGTAGCTGGCCATCTTGGAGTCAAAGCATTGATAGGACTTGTCCATCTGATTGACAACTAGTTGGGAGTCTCCCTGGATGAGGAGGCGTCGGATCCCCATAGCCTTTGCGAGGCGTAGCCCCAAAAGGAGAGCCTCGTATTCTGCCATGTTGTTGGTGGGATTGAAAGAGAGGCGCGCGGCGTATTCCAGTGCCTTCCCCTTAGGGCTTACGAGAACAACCCCGGCTCCTCCACTATTTAGGTGTTTGGAGCCATCAAAGTAGAGGGTCCAGTGGGGGTCAGGCGGAGTGGTACGCTCTGCTACCTCATCTGAGACTTAGGGATTTGTCCATTCCGCCACAAAGTCTGCGAGGATTTGGGACTTGATGGCGGTCCTTCCAACAAGCTTGAGGGAGAAAGGCGCCAGCTCGATCGCCCACTTAGCTATTCTTCCGGTTGTCTCTTTGTTGCTCATTACTTCGGCTAGCGGATAGCCAGTAGGGACCATGATGGAGTGCCCGAGGAAGTAGTGTCGAAGCTTCTGTGACACCATGAGGAGTGCGTAGCATATCTTCTCCACTTCCGTGTACCTTGCCTTCGCGCCCGTGAAGGCCTCGCTGACGTAGTACACTAGTCGCTGGACCCCGTCCTTCTCCCTGATTAGGACTGCACTTGCGGCGACCGGGGTCACGACAAGGTACAGTAGGAGGGGTTCCCCAGGGCTGAGGCTTGTCAGGAGTGGGGGCTTAGTCAAGTTTGACTTGAGGTCCTCAAAGGCTTTTTGAGCCTCTGGGGTCCAACAGAAGCTTTCTAGCCCGTGTAGTATTTTGAAGAAAGGTAGCCCTTTCTCGGCTGACCACGACATGAAACGCCCAAGAGCCGCTACGCGACCCATAAGGCGTTGGACCTCCTTAATGGATCGTGGCGGCTCCATCTCCAGGATGGCCGGGATCTTCTCTGGGTTGGCTTCGAGACCCCAATGAGAGACGAGGAAGCCCAGGAGGTTGCCTCCTTTGACCCCGAAAACGCATTTTTTAGGATTTAACTTAAGGCCGAACTTGCGGAGGTTTTCGAAGGTTTCACGGAGATCTTCCAGATGTGTTGAGGCCATGGGGCTTTTCACGACGGCGTCATCGATGTACACCTCAACGTTTCGACCCAGCTGGTCCTTCAGAACGAGGCATACAAGGCGTTGGAAAGTGGCCCCTACATTCTTCAACCCAAAAGGCATGTGTAGGTAGCAGTAAGTGCCCACCGGGGTGATGAAGCTTGTCTTCTCCTCATCTTCCACGGTCATGCGGACTTGGTGATAGCCCGTGTATGCATCCAGGAAGCTCATCAACTCGCACCCGGAGGTGGAGTCAACTAACTGGTCGATGCGAGGGAGTGGGTAGTCGTCCTTCGGGCGTGCTTTGTTAAGGTCAGTAAAGTCGACGCACATGCGCCACTTACCGTTGGACTTCTTGACCAAGACGGGATTTGCAAGCCACTCCGGGTGCCAAACCTCCCGGATGAGGCCAACACTTAAAGAGATTTTCAATTTCCTCCTTGATGGTTTGACATCGTTCGAGAGAGAGCTTGCGGAGCTTTTGCCTCACCGGAGGACGCTTGGGCCTCACTGTGAGGTGATGTTGAATCACCTCGTGGGGGACGCCTTTCATCTGCGACAGGACATAAGCGAAGACATCCGTGTTGGTCCTTAGGAACTCGAGGAGCTCCTCTTCCACCCTTTGTAGGAGCTTAGCTTTGACCCGGACGAAGTGTTCGTCGCCCGGGCCAAAGAGCCTTATCACCTTTGGCTCCCCTTCAGGGCGAGGTTTCAGGGGGTAGTTTTCCAGCAGAGACTTGTCCTTGGCGATTTCCATCGGGGGTGGTAGGGACGCGACCCCTTTCGAGCCCCCCACTTCGAGCATGTGGACTTTATCGGAGTCGGCGGCCGCCCTATGATAGAGACGACGGGCCAAGTCTTTATCACCCCTTACGGAGATGGCTCCGTGACGCCCCGGTATCTTGAGGCATAGGTAGTTTTGGTGGATTGCTGCACTGAAACGGTTGAGTTACCCTTCCCATGATGGCATTGAACGGCGACTCGACGTCAACGACGTCAAATCTAACTGCTTCCGTGCGATGGTTCTCCCGCGAACCGAATGTCATGAGGAGCTCAATCCTTCCGAGAGGTTGGATAGATTTGCCTGGGACAAAGCCCGTGAGAGGGCGGTCGGACGGGAGCAAGATGCCCTTGTGGTAGCCCCCCGTGGTTTCCATAGCTCCTTAAGCGCGCGGAGATAAAGTATGTCCACGGAGCTACCCCATCGACAAGTATGCGGGAGACCTCAGAGTTGGATATGGTAGCGGTTACCAGGAGAGCGCCCTCATGGGGGAACCTCAAACCTTTCGAGTCTTCCTCACTGTAGCTCAGTGGGACATTTGCCCATTTGGGAGGAGCGCTTTGAAGGTTCACCCCCACCACATTGACTTCTCATGCATACTCCTTCCTTTGGCGCTTGGAGCCATGTCCATAGGCTGAGTCCCCCATTATGACAATCACTTGTTTATGTGGCACTTGGAAAGGGAGCTCTTGTTCAGCATTTTGTGGAGGTTCTGCCTGGTGAGGCCCGCCAGGCGGCAAAGCGGGCAGAGGGTGGATTGCTTGGAGAGGCATGGCCTCCGCGGCCACAGGGCGAGGCGGAGATCCTCGACGTGGCTCGGGACTACGCTTGAGGACCTTGGCCACTTTAGCGGCGTATTGGCGGCACTCGCTTGTGTCATGCCCGCCCATTTTGTGATATGCGCACCAGCGCCCATCCCTTTGGTCTTGGTTAACCCTTTTTTCCCGAGGACCTTCGTCACGAGCCCGAGGAGCCTTAGGCTTTGGACCCTTCTTTGATCCTTTGAAGCACTGCCTCTCGGGTGGGGCGTCACTATAACGAACCTTGAGTCACGACTCACCGAGCGGTCCCTCCGTTCCTTGTTGTTTTTCCCGGAGGAGCCCTTTAGCCTTCTCCTGGGGGAGTCTCCCCCAGCTTGTGGGATGAGCCCCTTTTTACCAAGTCATCCTCCTCACCGCGGGCATACTTCTCAACAACCCCGAAGAGCTGTTGAGTGGTTTTTGGGGGATCCCTTCCCAGTGCCCGGTTTAGCTCGCCGGGGAGGAGTCCTTCCTTACATGCATTAATGACCGTGGAGTCCGGAGCGTCCGCCACTTGGCTCCGCACCCTAGAGAAACGCTTGAGGAAGTCTCGCGTGGACTCGTCCTTTTGTTGCTTGACCATGAAGAGCTGATTGGGAAGCATGGGGCGCTTGTAACTCCACTGAAAGTTCGCGCTAAACTCTTCATGTAGTTGGGCCCAAGAGTGGATGGAGCCCCTCTTCTAGTTGAAGAACCAAGACTGGGCGGTCCCCGCGAGGAAGAGCGGGAGGCAGTTGCACAACTCCGTCTCCCTGCCTCCTCCTGCTCGGATAGCCATCGCGTAGACCTCCATGAATTGATTGGGATCGGAATCCCCATCGTATGGTGCGATGTTCGGTTGGCGGAACTTGGGTCAGAACAGGGTTTTTGAGATGCCTCGCGTGAGAGGGTTCCCGGCCCTAGGGCTACCTCTATCTTCACGTCGGCGGGGAGAAGGGGACCTCGAACGGAGATGGCGACGGCGACATTGAGAGGCCTCAGAACTAGAGGAGCTGGAAGCTCGGGGGCGGCAATGGCGCCCACGCTCGAGAGAGTCAGAGCGCTCCCGCCGATGCGCAGATTTGGGAGCCCGCGAGACCCCGAACTCAGCCTCTCCTCCCCGGTGATGGTCACGGTGGCTGGGAAAGGCATTGGCCCGCCCCAGGTTGGCAGATTGAAAACTCCTCCCTTCCACTTGACTTAGCTAGGCTAGACAATGATCACTTGAGCCTCACGAGTGCCTAGGGGCGACCGCGACTTGATTCCTCTGTTCCCCAAGTAGCATCCTTGGAGGAACGGGTACCTTCGGCCTCGGAGGTTCCCCCTCAGCCCCAGGCCATGTCGCTCCTCGAGGGTGAGAGTCAGCTCCAGCTAGAGGGAGTTGATCCACCATCTCCGGGGGCAGGTGCATTTGTCCGGGAGGAGGAGCTTGTGGGGGAGGTCTCGGGGCCCTCACTGGACAAGGTGCAACCAAGGGCCTCGGGAGTTGCAGAGAAGGTACGAATTGCAACAGCATGGTAGGCGCTCCTCCAAAACCTGAGCTCGGTGCGCACAGTGGCCAGAACGGAGCCCCGCTAGTGACCACCGCATGAGTAAGGGGAGGGGGATTGTAGGGATTACCTCCCTGCTCACTCCCGGGGGCGAAGGTTGGGCACCCACGCCCCCTTGGATCGGTGGGGATTTGGACCGAGGGTGGTGGTAGGAGCGGCGAGAGGTGTGGGAGGACCCCCTGGGGGCGATAGGAGGCCATCATGTAGTCCACGGTCTACCTAGTAGCAGCCTCCACCAGAGCCCGCCATCGGGACAAATCCAACGCCTCGGGCGTGAGGGCTGGCTCTAGGGGTCCCAACCCTGCGGTGACGGCGATGTCTCGAGACTGTTGCCCTTGGCCCGCGGTAGCTAGAGCAAGGGGGAGGAAGTGTTCTCAGGTCCCGGGGCTTGAAGGACGTTGTCAACCCTGGGGTGAACGGCTCCGATTTCCGAGGGAGATGCTCACCAAGAGGTCCGGCGAGGAGGAGGATCGTCGACTTGATCCTTGAGCTTTGGGGCTTGAGGAGGCTTGGTGTGCTTTTTGGTAGGAGCCATAGCCTTTGATGTTTAGCTACGAGATCACCACGGACGGCGCCAAATGTCGTATTTTTGTAAATGTGACACAAGAGTGAGTGGACGCGGGCCGTCTTACGGGCCTACGTCCAAGAGAGAAAGAGTGGACACAAAGGTTTATACAGGTTCGGGCGCTTAAGCAAGCGCCCTACTCCTGTTGGTATGTTCCCCGGGGGAGTAGGGTGGGGGCTCTTGGTCCAAGCTCCCGAGGGACACACAAGTGGTTCCATTTTGTATTAATGAGAGCTCAGCTCCCAAGCATTGGTTACAGCGGGTTTTTATAGGCGTCCAGCCTGTTACACAAAGTACCATCCTACCCCTACTACAGTAGCTCAAGCGAAGGCATCCCGGTCATTCCCGCGTGGTGGTAGTGGATCCCACGTCATCATCTCGTAGGGGTAGACCTTTGACCCCGGGGCCCCACAGGGTGCCTCCCGTAGACGCCTGCGGAGTAGGAGGGTGCCTCTTGTAGACTCCCGCGGGTTAGGAGGGTGCCTCCCGTAGACGCCCGCAGAGTAGGAGGACGCCTCCCGACGCCCGCGGAGTAGGAGGACGCCTCCCGTGGACGTCCGAGGAGTAGGAGGGTGCCTCCCGTAGACGTCCGAGGAGGAGAGAATCTCCCGTAGATGCCCCCAGAGTAAGGGGGTGCCTCTCGTAGACTCCCGGGAGCCTCCCGTAGACGCCCGCGGAGTAGGAGAGTTTCCCGTAGCACGCCCGTGGGGGCATGAGGAGACCTCCCCTCATCCTCACGAGGGAGACCCTCTCAACATCCCGCGGACCCACGTCCACATGCCCACACGACAAAGGGTGAATGAGGCCTCCGTCAGGTGCGCCCTGGAGGTATGATCTCGCTAGCATGGACATCCCGCCATACACAAGTATAGTACAGCAAGAGCATTCGGAACAAAGAGCATGAGGTATCCTCCAACATATGGGAATAGCCGAGTGTCTCCCTCTATCTTTAGCCGATCCAGAGGCCAATGAGCCCTTAGTGGCCACGGCCTGTTACTTTTGGTCGAACACATTTAATACTTTTGGTCGAACACTCTTAGATGTGGCACAACATTGTTGCCTCCGACCTGATGGAGACCAAATATCAGCTTTCAACGCCAAACCCCAGCATAAGTTGATCCATTCCATGGGAGAGGGCTTGATGAGGACATCCCAACCAAGGATACAACCGCTGCCCCTTCTTCCTCTACGTCCTCTACTTCGTCTACGACGTCTGGAGGGCTAAATCCGAAAGCAAGTCCTTTCCATCCACCTTTGCTAGACCAGCACATCAAGAACATCCACCGAGGACAGCCCACGCGCCAATGAAGGCCAAAGATAAAGCCCAACTTGTCGCCGAGTCCGGTTGGGCCATCTAGGAGCAGTAGTACTTGAAACGGACGCCACGGCCACATCCGAACTCCGTTTTCGACGTTCGACAATTCGTTCGAAAGGTATCGAGATAACCTTTCCAATGGATCTGATCCCGAGACCAAATTCCTCATGGAGCGAAGTGAAATCATAGAACAATCTCACAGGACAAATTCCAGGTGCTACGCCACCTTTCTTTTGGGCCCAAGGCCCATGTACTCTTAGGGTTCCACCCCTCCTTTGGCCGGCGCCTCCTCCTGGCCGCACTCTCTTGGTGCCCCTCGGTGTGGGTACCCCTTTATATTGGGTTCTCACCCCTGTTCTTCATTTTTTAGGTTTTGTTGTGTTTTGGTAAACCCCGGTGCGTCCCTCCTCGTGTTTGCGCGTGTCGACAAGACCGCCCGAGCTGAGAAACAGAATCTCAACTTGTTTTCTTTGTTTGATTTCAATACTACCTTTTCGGTTTGTGTGGAATATGAGAATCCGGGTATCCTCGCGATCAGCCCCAAAGACGTCCGAGAGATAGGCCCAGAAGATATTCCCTACGTTAGGCCCCACTGCCGTGCGTAAGGGGGTACAATCTAAAGGAAGTTGAGCATATATTTAGATATGATAGATATGGTTGTAATTCGAGTTGTTAATAGGGTAGATAAAGATGTAAACTCTATCCTATTAACCGACTAGAATCTTGTAACCGATCGGAATCTCCAAACCGATCAGGACTCTGTAAGTCGCCCCACCCCCGCTATATAAGGGAGAGGGCGGGCAACAACATAGGGATCGGATGATCCAAGCCTAGAGCAATCAAGTCATAGAGCATAGCATACCTCATATCGCCCAGAGCATATTGCGCTTTGAGCAACCCTGCATCCTGTGAGATCGGATAATTTTCGCACACGATTAGGGTATTATCTCCTCCGCGAGAGCCGAACCTGTATAAACCCCTTGTCTTGTGTGACCATCGAGTTTGAGATCCAGCGCCTACCCCATAAATATATTGCCGACTACAAAAGTCGATAGTTGGCGCGCCAGGTAGGGGAAGCGCTATAATCTTTTCCTACAGACTCGATGGCCGCAATCGGCGGATTCCTCGCCACCTTCGCCTCCGCCAGCCTTCCGCTGAAACACGACTTCGTCGCAGATGTGCGCGGAGAGCTTGTCTGCCTGGTCCAAAACCAGATCCGATCTGGTGAAGATCAGGCCAACCCATCTTAGGTATGCCGCTCTGACTCACCCAGAAAACCAGTTGGCATTGTAAGGAACTACTGCGATTTTCGCGGCGTCTTCGCGATTGAGGAGCAGAAGATTGATCTCCATCAAGAAGACCAAGAAGCTGCGGAGGAAGATCGTCGACGTAGGGGTAAGGATGTTCCAGCGTGGTCTCTTCGATCGCGCGGCCGCAATGTCCGCGAAGATATCCTGCAGTCCAGTTTGGGAGATCAATCTGTCTTTCGCACGCCGATGCAAAACGTCGTTGCCTCCAAGACGCTCCTCGACACGCTAGATCCAATGATCGCAGCGGATAGTCCAGTAGCCCTGATTGTGGCCCAGATCAAGGCCATGGTGACGGCGGCAGCGATCCAAACAGAACCGTGAAAGCGGTGGGAGAAGCACACTCGCACTCCCACGCGGCAACCCGAAGTCGCCAGCAATGGATCGCAACCGGCCGAATACGGTAGTCGGCGGCACAAACCACCAACCGGGGACGCTCGCCGGATTCTCAGCCGCGACCTCTGCCAGGACATCACAGCCAGGCGACAGGAGCGGGACGAGGAAGAAAGGCGCGGACGCCACGACGACTATGAGCATTTCGGCACCAGCTGCGATCGACGAAACAATCAAAGATATGATAACTGCAACAACCACCGCCGCCGAGGTGGGAGCGACGACGAATGCCAAGTCTTGGACTCGTCGCGCCGTACCCCACGCCGACGTGTTGATGACCATCGTTGAGCTAGAGGCTCACCACGACGGACGCCCCCTCATCTTGATGAGAGATCTATCGACGGGATCTGGGCGTTTACTCCTCGGCTGCGCTGAGTGATATGGCCCGAAGGATTCAATCCCAAGGGCATCGTAAAATTTGACGGAGAGCAGGACCCGGAAGCTTGGCTGTAGGTTTACGCCCTGGCAATTAAAGCCGCTGGAGGGAACCAGACTATCATGGCGAATTATCTGCCGGTCAATCTCACCCCCTCGACTCAAGCATGGCTCACGGGCCTCCCTGCAAACTCGGTGGACTCTGAGTGATCTCTCGCGATCGCTTTATTTCCACCTTCCGGGGCACCTACGAAGGCTCGCACTCCATGGGACCTCGTATCACCGCACTGAGAAAAGGACGAGACGTTGAGAGATTTCATCCGGCGTTTCATGCATAAGAAGAACACCGTCAGGGATGTATCCGAGGCAGTGGTGGTGGCGGCCTTCCAAAAAGGGGTAAGTGATCCTGATTTAATAAAAAAATGTCCAAGAAGCCCCGACCTCCGTGAAGGAAATGTTCGCGTTGGTCGACCGCTACACCACAGCCTCAGATGCCCTGGCCGAACGTCAAGAAGATCGCCTGCCGCAGAAGAACAAAGGCGACAAGCCCGAGTCCTCAAAACACAAGGATAGGAAGCGGAAGGGCGAAGAGCTAGTTGCGGTAGCCGAGCACAACCAACCTTGAGCTGTTCGGAGGGAGGCACCCGACTACAGCACCGTCATGGGAGCAATCTGTCCTTTCCACCCTAAGGGGAAGCACGCCGCCAAAGACTGCTTCACTTTGAAACGCTTTTGCTGAAAGTCACCTAACAACCGCTCCACCAAGGGCGGTTGCTCCAAAGAAAGAAGAAGGACCTCCCAGACGAAGAAGATTTCCAAGAACCCGAGTAGGAGCTGAACTACATCTACGGGGGCTCAACCGGATACGAGTCCAAGCGAAAGCAAAAGCTTATCACTCGGGAAATCAATGCAGTGGAACCGGCAACCCCCCCAGTATTTGGAGTGGTCCGAGGTCCCAATCACCTTTGATCGTAGGGATCACCCCAACCGGGTCCCACATCCGGGTAAGTTTCCTCTAGTGCTTGACCCAGTTGTGCGTAGCGTGAAGCTCAAGAGGGTTCTGATCGATGGCGGAAGTGGACTCAACGTCCTATTCGCCATGACTTTCGACGACATGAGCATTCCCAGCTCCGAGCTAAGGCCGAGCGCCCAACCATTCCAAGAAGTGATCCCCGGGGCATCCTCGTTCCCACTCGGGCAGATTTCTTTGCCTGTTACATTTGGCACCAAGGATAATTTTCGTACCGAATATATCAATTTCGAGGTAGCCAATTTCGAAACGGCATACCATGCTATCTTGGGAAGGCCCGGCCTAGCCAGATTAATGGTCGTGCCGCACTACACTTACTCAATAATGAAGATGCCAGGACCTCGAGGAGTTATCACGGTCCGTGGAGATATCAAGCAATCCTCGCAATGCGACCAAGAAAATCATGAACTCGCCAAGTTGCGGGAAGCGTGCACCGAGGCGAAAAGTATCCAAACCGAGGCTGCCACGTTGCAAGATGAAGGAGACGCCCAAATAAAAAGCGTGCCACCTCGTGAATCAAGCCAGCGAAGAAACCAAAGAATCATTCTTGACCCGCCCAACACATCTAAAACGACTTTGATCGGGACAGGCTCAAGGACAACAGAAAGCGCGCCACACCTTCCTCCAAGCCAACAAGGACATCTTCGCCTGGAAGCCATCCGATATGCCAGGAGTACCAAGGGAGGTGATCGAGCACTCTCTCCACGTCGACGAGAAGGCGAAACCGATTAAACAAAGGCTTCGGCGGTTCGCTCCAGATTGCCGGAACACCATCAAGCAGGAGATCACCAAGCTTTTAGCTATAGGTTTTATCAAAGAGGTGTATCACCCCGATTGGTTGGCGAATCCTGTATTGGTTCAAAAGAAAAATAAAACTTGGCGCATGTGCGTTGATTATACCGATCTTAACAAGGCATGTCCAAAGGATCCCTTTGGGCTACCCCGAATCGATCAGGTGGTCGACTCGACCGCCGGGTGCGAAATTTTGAGCTTTCTCGATGCCTATTCAGGCTACCATCAGATTCGCCTAAAGGCAGAAGATCATATCAAGACCTCGTTCATCACGCCTTTCGGAGCCTTCTGCTACACCACGATGGCATTCGGCCTGAAAAATTCTGGCGCGACTTATCAACGCACGATACAGCGGTGTTTTCACACCCAGCTCGGGCGCAACGTGGAGGCGTACGTGGACAACGTCGTGGTAAAGACTCGGGAAAGGAAGGATCTTATCACCGACCTAACCGAGACATTTGAAAGTCTGAGGACCTTCAGCATGAAGTTAAATCCCGAGAAGTGTGTTTTCGGAGTATCTTCGGGAAAACTGCTTGGGTTTATTGTATCTCAGCGAGGAATCAAAGCCAACCCGGAGAAAGTCAACGCCATATCAAACAAGAAACCGCCGACTTGCCAAAAGGACGTCCAGAAACTTACGGGGTGTATGGCCGCGCTCAGCATGTTCATCTCCCGACTGGGTATGCGAGGAATGCCATTTTTCAAACTCCTCAAAATGCAAGACAAGTTCCAGTGGACGCTGGAGGCACAGCAAGCATTTGAAGATCTGAAGACCTTCTTAACGACACCGCCGATTTTGGTCTCACCAATGCCTAAGAACCTCTCACACTCCACATCGCAAAGAACGACTCATGTAGTCGCCACGCAATCGCTATAGAGAGGAGGAGCGGCTCACGTGCACAAGATCCAACATCCAGTCTACTTTATTAGTGAGGTCCTGAGTGAATCCAAGGTACGATATTGTCGGGCCCCGAATATGCAAATCCGGACCCTTTGTGTATTCAGTACTAGTCCAGGATCACGCTAGTGTACACAGTCTCAACATAGATGAAATATCACAATCATACATAGCGGAAAAAGATAAAAGACATCATATATTAAATACAACTAGTTACATGACCTTATGGTCAACTTACATGATTATGCCATATAAGGCTGAACAACAATTTAAGCAGCAGCGGAAACAAAACGTAGATAACCCCTCAGTATGCCACAGGCAACTGACAAGGCTCGCACCCTAGATGCTCGTCCCTTCGCAATACTTCTCCTCCATGAATGGCGTAGTCTCTTCTTCTGAAGTGGTTGTTGTGGGGTGAGTACATAAAGCACTCAACAAGTCATGCACAGAATGCAATTCTAACATAACTATATGCAAGGCTTATTCCAAAGAAATGGCTAACATGGCTATTTTGCAATAAGCAGCATTTGTAAATGAGTACAGTATATAAATTGGAAAGACAGTAAAATAAATAACTTTATTAGATAGATTCAACATTTCTCAAGTAAACCAAGTTTCCAATCCTATGTCAAGTTCCAACCTTTCATGGCAATCCTGCCATCCCATTCCAAGTTTTCATTTCAAAAGTCTAACCGTTAACTGTAATTCTCGAGCTTTGCTCAATACCGTGAGCACGGCTATTCGAATAGGTTTACACTCTGCAGAGGTTATGCACTTTACCCACACGACGTGATATTCTCTTTGTGCCTGGCCATTAGCACACTTCCTTTGGTGTGCCGGCAGAGAAATCACGACAAAGCCTTTCAGGAACCTCTACCTTATCCAAAGAACCTCTCCGGTATTGCCTTCACTATTACTCCTCTCACACGGAGCCGAAGTATAGGACAGGCCAACACCGTTGGATGGGCACCAAGCCGTAGCACGTGCACGCCCCCACACGATACACTTCCGCACTCGTCACCCCGAGGTATCGAGGAAAGATATCGTAACCCTAATCATCTAGGTCTGTCCCATACCAGACATGTGGTCGCATGATTGACTCAGGTCAAAGGCTTGCAAGGTTAAGTCCTTAACATGATCGAGGCAAGACTTCCACATACACCCTGCCCATCGGGCCCACCTTGACATTCTCGCCCCTTGCCACTTGCCCCAACCTAAATCATAACCACCGCAGTTGATTACCAAGCACCACGTACATCAAGAATTTAACCTCGCTATGTGACATCCTCTCGCCACCACAACTCAATCTCATCGTGTGACCACACATGACACACAAGTTTATAACATCGTTCCATATTCCATTAGTCAAGATTATTTATCAAAGACTAAAGTACATGTGATGACATGGCATGGCTAAGCAACTAATACGGTCTAACCATCCCATGTTGATTGTTATTACTAACCAACTATAATGAACCAATCTAGGGTGACAATATATCATGGTATACAAATGGCAAGGTAGGGTATAGATCAATTGGGTATAATAGCTAAGTCCCAAATTTAATTGAAGACATTTGTACATGTCAAATAATATGCAATAAAGTAAAACAATATAGCAGTTTTTTGTAATCGTAGGTTCAACATGATCAAAGCACAACTTTCCTGGCACTTGCTATAAACTGCTTTTTTTATTTTTAATTGATCTTCGATTTCCTCAACCTTTGGCTCTTCAATCGAATGCTTCGACTTCCTCGTTGTTCAGCTACTTCAGGTAACTTCTGGACGACACAATCAAACAAAAGAAAGATAGACTAATAGAATAGATATGGCACCAGGATATGACATATGGCCAATGGTCTATCGACCAAGTTCACGAATGAATTCTGAGTTAATGGCAGATTAGATTTTCAAGGATAAGACGAGGACGAATGGAATCGACATTCAGTGCGATCCAATCTGGGGTTCAGTCATACATCAAAGAAGAGACTTGACGATAACAGAGCGATGACGATATGTAGTAAGACAGTACAAATATCTTACTACGGTGGACACGACGAGGAAAACCGCAATACCGCAAGAATACGCTCACGATGAACTCACCCATCGAACCGGTCTTAAGTTAGGTTTTGGTCCGCTTTGCGATGATAGAAAGATAAATCCGCACTCACAAGGAATGGGGTTAGATCACGATAGGACGATAGAAAGGATAATGACATCGCGCTACGCTCTTGCTGGAATGCGCGTATGCGATGATAGCGAAGCGAGAGCAAAGCGTTAACGGCGGAACGTTAACGAAGAAATGTTAGCAGCGGAACGTTAACGATGGAACGTTAATGGCGGGGTGTTAACGACGGAATGTTAATGATGAAGGTGAAGCGCTAACGGAACACTTATGAGATTATAAGGTGGCAACCCTTGATTGAAAGATAGGGCAGCGAGGTCATGACATGGCTCAAATTTGGTTTGAGTCTGCGGGGTACACATATCGTGACCCAACGACAAATTGGACCAAGGGTTAAATCCGAGTTTGAGCGAAACGATTCAAGGATGAATACACTTGGCATAGGGTAGGATGGTAGGGTTGGCTCTGCGATTAAAGGTTACCAAAGATGGCGAACCGAAATGCGCACCGACACGAAGGACTAGGCCAAAAGACGTCGGGTAGATTCTAGAATATGGCTTTGACGGCAACCGGGGATCAATGAACTTCAACAGTGGGCAAAACAGGGGATAATGATCTTCTGGACACAATGACATGGCCACGACAAACCAAAATGGTTGGCGGCACAAGACGACGCGCTGCGGTGGCAAAAAGGCGACGGTAACGAATTTTAAACTTTTCGGAGGATGAAACAGCAAAGAAAAAGTAAGCACCACGTAGAACGCGGCGACACGAAATCAACGGTATATCCGGATTTGGAAGCAACCCAACGGACAGATCACAAGCTGTCGACGAACGGCTGCCGGAGCCAATAGATCAAACGATCATAACTATTAAAATAATAGATGGAACCTAACCAAATTATACAGCGAGCTACCTGGGATCATTTGGCACAATATGACGCAAACGGATCTGAGTTTTACCTTCTGGATCAACGGGGAACGCGCGACGAAGTTTTCTGCCGTTGGAACGCAGTCTGATCGGGGAGGATTGATTTTTCTGCACAAATCCCGCGGACCAAACCTTGAGTTAGGGTGAGCACCATGTAGAGGACAACAAGAGGAGTCTACAGAAAACATTTCATGGTCAAACTCGCAAAAACCGAGGAGAACGGGCAGCAGCAAGATTTGAGATTAGAACGGCCGTAACTTTTGATTCCGCTGATGGAACTGCACAAAATTTAGTGGAGAGATAGATCTGACCATAAGGCACGAGATGACATGAGCGGATTTTGGAACAACTCACTGGAACGACGGGGAACGCGACGCCAATATCGGCCGACGATGGCGGCGCACCGGAAAGACATGGCGGCGGATTTTAGGGTTTGGGAGGTGCTCTGGGCATTAGGGCTGCGTGGGAGGGGTCCTAGGACACTTATATAGGCTGGGGAGTCGTGCCATACAAGGTAACATGAAGAAAAACCGGATTTGGATTGAAAACGGATCGGATCGAACACCTGGCGCACAATGAACAATATCGGGTGACGTGGCTCATTGTGGTGCATCGGATCTGGATCGGAGGGCTGCAGCTGGGCGATGACGTGGCCGGCTCAGAAGATGATACGTCGATTTTGCCCAATTTCCGAATTAAAATAATTCCATAAATTAAAATAATTCGTTTAGATCAATAAACATACCAGAAAAATTCTAAAAAAATTCTAGAAAATATTTTGAGACATTTGGAGCTTGAATAAAATATTCTGAACCAAAATTTATTTAAACATTTACAGTATTTATTTACATTTAACAAGAGGCTTAATTTAAATTATTTTCCAAATGAATAGCAAACGAACTCCGAAAAATATCAAAAAATTACAGAAAATTCATTGAAGCACACTGAACTCAAATAAAACTAAATTTATTTTAATTGAAGTTTATATTAGTCAAATTAAATTATTTTAGCTTTAGAAAATTTCAGATTAAGCTTTATTAAAGCGGGAAAATCAGCAGGGATTTTTGGAAAGATGAACTAAACAAAAGATTTTTGAAAAATCAAATTTTGGGATGTTACAAACCTCCCCCCTGAACAGAATCTCGTCCCCGAGATTTAGGCTGGCTATAGAATTGGTTCTGGGAGACTCGACCTTCGAAGCTTTCTGCACTTGCATAACCGCACATGACGGCGAAAGCAACTTGCTATTCTGCGGTCTTGGTCGAAGATTGAACATCATTTCTGTTGAGCTGGTTCTTGAGAATAGCTCTTGATCTGAGGAACTCAAGCTGATTGATAATTGCTTCACTGTAATTCAAAGTCTTGAACGATTCCTTGATCCTTGCAAATTCTCTACCAATGACCTTCGGAGTAAGGGACATTGACCGAAATGAATCTGGCAACTCTTAACATCACGACTGAGTCATGGAATTCTGAAGATTCTGAATTAGTTTTATCTTATTGGACTTGTCAAAAGCATGGATAAAAATTACCAACTCTGTTGATCTGTTGGTCTGATACTATCTTTGTCGGTTTGGTTCTCATGTAGCGACCGGAAATTCTATATCTACTAGATATTCTTTCCATAACGAATTAATGCTTCAATTACCACTGAAGTAAAGGTACTGATCTTCAATATGCTAAATCAACAAATTTTGTCTCTACATCACATTACTGAGAATTCAGGCTCTATGGCCAACATACACATGAACATTATCTGGTAAAGTGAATGCTCAAAGACATATCAAATCCTTTATTGCCATTAATACTTTTGATTTTGAATTCTAGGTTAGATCGAGCATAACCGAATACCTTCTAATAATGACAATTCTTCTGGCAGACAAGCTTCACGCTAAATGGTACTGAATTGACCATTATAGCACACATATCACTTTCAAGTGAACCTCCATTGCAGACAATATCTTCATTTACTATTAATGCTTTTATTTCAAACTTCTCATACCAACATAACATTCATCTCTACTTTATTTCTTTTGCAAGGAAATCTTTACATGGAATTCATTACTAATCTCCTCACTTTACAAATGAGTTATGACACTCGCTCAGGATGAAATCGTTGATCTGAACTTCCTTGATTGGCGTTGACATTGAGGTTTTGACTGTGGCAGAGTTGAGATTGGCTTGAACCAGCGTGATTGCTTTCTTCTGAGGGCAATTGTTGGCAAAATGTCCGGGCTTGCGGCTGGTATAATAGAGTTTATGGAAAATTTTCTTCCTTGGGCATTCACTGACTGGGGCAGTGTCTTCGCTCAGACGTCTTTTTTATTCGAAGCCGGGTGTGGCCTCGCTCTTGCAGCTCTTTCTTCGGTTTGGCTCCACGAAGGCGCCGCCTAGACTTTTCAATCGGTTCTCTAGGCAAACTTTTCTTACGGTGTCACCACTCACTCTTGGCGTTATGTACTTAACTGAAGTAACTTCTGGAATAACCACGGTTGCAGAAAATAATTGTCTTCTCTGTGGACATCGGTTAGCATAATGACCTTCCTTCTGACAGTAGTAGCACACACGTTTGTATCGTTGTGCCTTGTTGGGTATAAATGTATGCTCATTATTGTTCTTCTGGTAATTTAGGGCTGGTTGCTTCAGATGGCATTCTCTAGACTAATGACCTTCTTCATCACATAAGAAACATGCTGTTGGCGATTGCCACTTACTACTTTCTTGATGAAGATAGCCAAGATCAAGAGGCTGCATCTTTAGTTTTTCAAGTGGCGTCTCCTGTACAACTGATATTACACCTCTTTTTGACAATTCCTAAGTAACTGCAGCTCGAAGATTCTTCTACTGACGCTGAGTCACTGCAGTAACTATTGGATCCAAGGGACATCGAGCTAGGCAACGATCTCGACCTTCACATAGGTAACATGTGATGTTGCTCATAGGACACTCTCCGAAAGGATGACTTCCTTCACAACTGGAGCAATTGATCGCATGCTCATCAGCGGTATGGCCTATTTCTCCACAGCGAATGCATGCACGATCTTCTGACTTGTCTGGCTGGTAACACTTCAGAGAACATCGTGTGGATTTCAAACGAGGTGCGGGGATAGCATTCTTTTCTAAATTCATTGTGACCACACTGTCCTCTGGTGAAACAAAGAGATAACGAAAAATAGCGACAAACTCACTCCAAGTGATATTCTGCGGGGCTTCATGGTTAGCACAATATTCCTTCCACCATTCAAAGAAGAATTTCAGAATCGATAAGAAGTGTACAAGACCCTCTCATCATCTTTACACTGAGCAATGAGCAGCTTCCTCTCAATAGTATTGATCCAATTATCAGCTTCCGATGGTGAAACATTTCCAGGAAAAGTCGGCGGACGAGTCCTTATGAATTCTGATAACCTTGAGCAGGAATAAGGATCTTGAATGGTAGTTTGAGACACTACGTTGACATTGGCTTGATTGTTCGTATTCTGCATTTGCTTCATCATTGTATGCATCAGTTGAGTCTGAGCAGCCAGAAACTCTTTGAAACTCTGCATATTTATCTGTATTGACAGTTGCAAAACTGGTCCATCATTGGGGTTCTCATTGAGTTGATTATCACTTTCGCTGACTCCGTTGCTTCCACCAGTTTGAACCATCTGCTTGATTGCATCACAAGGGTTAGGGAAAAGAGAAATAGCATAGGTAAGAAGCAGGAATCCTAAGACAGGGGAGATAGGTTTAACCCAATATCTTAAGCAAACAAATATTGATAACTTGGTATGGTTGCTTACGAAGGACCATGTGGAGGTCCATCCATATTTGTGATGAGTATTTGACTTTATTTGAGCAAGGTGTGCTCAAGTTTGAGTTTGATTTGGATTGATTTTCAAAATGAAGCAATTTGAGTTGTCTCTACCAGGAGTGGCAGTACCGGTCGTATGGACGCGGTAGTGATGAGTTGGATGGTTTATTGCACATCTTTGTGGGCATTGCTATGTGAGGAGTTTCCTTGTCTTTGATGGTTGCAGGAGGACGGTGCTAGGTCATGGTGAGGCGAAGGATGACCGGACTAGGCGAGAGCGCCTGAGGTCCAGACGGTTGGGAGATCGCCGAAGATGATCGGAGACGGAGTCCGGCAAGTCAAGAAGACAAGGAAAGGAGATGATGCTAGCTAGATGCCGCGTGGATCAATGAGGACCGTCGGATTGAGGTCTAGTTGATAGGTTAGCGGTCTAGGTAGTATGCTTTGAAAACCTGCAAGAAAACCCGGTATGTGTGTGGGTTTTGGGTTAGCCCTTGCATGGCTGTGTGTGTGGGTTAATCCTAGCCCTTAGATGAGTGCTCTAGGTTGAGGGACTCATCCAAGGGTGGTAGGTGGCCCAAGAGTAGTATAAATAGGGGTGGAGGGTAGCCTCCTTCCTTGAAGGTGTTGAGGTTTTGATGCTCATTTGAGCTTTGCCCACATGAATGTGAGGCTTTGTAACCTCCTTCCAGAAATGAAAGTTTTATTCATCCACCTCTGAATTTATTTTATGATTTACATTATGTCTTTACTTTACGCAATTTAAATTCAGTATTTACTTTCCCGCAATTTACTTTCAAGTAATTTGGATTTGCCTCCCCTCCTTCTAAATGCTGCTGTTCTTGGATGTTTTGAGTGTGTTCATATGGTTTTACATCTCTTTTGCACTCTTGGATTGAGTAGAGAACATCTTTTCTTTCAAGTTCCAACTTTGTTCTGAACTTGTTCTTCGCGCAGCAGTCAGTGTTTGATTTTTGTAAAAATATAGAAAAATCCTTTTTGAGTGATTCTTGTTGGAGGAGGTGCGGAACTCTGATATCCACTTGCAGAAAAATTTTTGAGTTCACTTGTTGCACTGTTTGGGCGCCATGAGGTGAAAACTGAGCCCCAAACTTTCTGCTCGAAGTTCTTGACCAGACTGTGTTCTTCGATTTTTCCTGTTTTTTCTGTAAGGATTTTTGAGGAGAAATTTGGTGGAGTTCTTCACGACTCTAATGCTCACAGGGAGAAAAAGTCTCAAAATTTTGTGAGCTACAGAAACTCACCAACCTCCTGTGCAAATTGAGGACAAGTTCTGGAAATCCTGCTTTGCTTTTCTGAAAGTGACTTTTGTGATTTGAATTGATGTCCTTTCTAAAAGCAAGAGTTTGAATTGATTCCTCTTTTTTTGGACACTAGACAACCAGGATTGTGACTCAAAATCCCCACATATTTTATGGTACTTATCCATGCAAGCTTGGGGTACACATAGTTGTCTAGTTTTTCGGTTTTTCACAATTCCTTTTAAGCGATCTTGTCGAGGTTTTTGTTGGAGTATTTTGGGAATTTTTATTTGCACCATTCACCCCCTCTGCTCGCCATCTCGGTCCTTCAATTGGTATCGAGCCGGTTCTGCTCTTTCTAGATCTTGACCGGTCTCAAGAGCCATGGCGACGGACAAATATTCCACCAAGCCTCCCATCTTTAATGGAGTTGATTTTCCTTTTTGAAATCCCTGATGAAGTCATACATCATCGCCTGGGGCTACCGATATGGCGTAAGGTGAAACTCCCGTATGAGGTTCCTGCCGATGAAAATGTCACGCCATCAATATGGTTGACGTTGAGGCGAATGCTAAGGCAAGAAACATTCTCATACAGGTCTTAGCCACGGTGAGTATGATAGGATTTTCACCTTCGCCAGGCCACAAGATTTGGGTAACCTCGATGCTTACCATGAGGGCTCTACTCAAATCAAGACCGTGAGGCAGATCAGCCTGCCGCGAGTACAACAAGTTTGATCAACGCTACCGGTGAGAGTCTCGACGAGTGTTTTGGTCGGTTTACAAAGATTTTGAGCGACCTCCGAGCGCTTGGTTGCATATACCCGACTCTGACAATGCTCGCATTTCTTGACCGCACTCGACCTTCGGGTTTGGGAGATGAAGGTGACCACCATCAAGGACACCACCGACTTATCGACTCGACTCTTGACGGGCTTTATTCCGCCTCAAGACTCATGAGATCGATGTCGCTCTCGGAAGACGAAATCTCATCGATGGCTTTGGTCACCGATCCCATTGGATCTTCTTCTTCCGATCCTTCTATTGGTTTCTCTCTTCCGCCTTTGCGAGCTAAGCGATGACCAACCGAAAAATTTTAAAATGAGCTTGCTCTTCTCGCCGCAAGTTTTCTCATGCATACAAGAGGGTGAGAGAGAGGAAGAGAGGTGGCATGATCACCGCTTGAGTGTGGTGGCCCCAACCACATTCGGCGAATCGTCCCAAGCCGAGAAGGGCAAGAACGACGCTGGCGGTTCGGGCAAGAACGACTACACCGACAAGAACCGCAACAAGAAGCCTCCAGTTCAGGAATCGGCGCACGAGAAGAAGTACCGCAACTTCTCCAAGAACAAGAAGCTTTTCCACCGCGCCCTCGCGCGCTTGATGACATCAACCTCTCCGACACGGAGACATGGAGCGACGAGGCGAGGATGATCCGCAAGAGAAGAAAGGCGGCGACGACTTCTCGGCATGTGCTTCATGGCCGACACCAACGACATCACGACTCAGAGCTCTACAAATGACTCGGACGAGGTACCCTCCTATGACCAGCTCAACGAAGCTTTCTGCAAATTAGGAAAATTTCATGCTAGAGCTAGAGCTAGGTGTACGGAGCTTGAGAAGGAAGTAGGTACCTTGACTCGGGAGTTAGCTTCACTTAGATCTTCTCCCTCCCGAGTCACTGATGATTGCTCTTTGTGTGATGCTATTCTTGTGGAGTTGGAGAACCTAAGGACCATACATGATAGTGTGCTTGTTGAACTTGATGGTCTTAGGTTGAAGAATGCTAGCACTAGTTCTGTTGATGCTATTCTGTTGAGGCTAGTTTTCTTCATGCTCACTCCACTCCATCATGCTCTAATTGCCCTAAATTGCTTGTCAAATTGATGCCATGAGCGAACACCTTAGGAAGCTTTCGCTAGAAACAATGAACTTGAATCACATGCTTCTAAGGACCCAATACCATGTGAGGGTCAGAAGCAATTAAAACTTGACAATGAAACCCTGAATGTCAAGTGTGCTAAACTTGCTAAGGACTTACTAGATAAGTCACAAAAATATTGCTTATGCGATGTCTCGAGATTGTGGGGACTTGGATAAAATCCATGTCGAGCTTAGGAAGAAATTAGAAGACCAAGCCCATAGAATTAGAGATGCTCCTATGCGTTTCTTGTGAGGCCCTCAAGATTGAGGCAGCCGTGGCCGAGGAGAAAATGCACGGCTGAGAGAGCTCATCTTTCGGTTCTTCTTCCTCTCCTTCCCTGCTCTTCTTGTGCTTCTTTCTTCCGAGATTGCCAAGATCTTATGAGCACTCTCGAGAAGTTTGTTGGAGGCAAGAAGAAGCTCAATCTTATTCTAGACCAATCCAAGATTAGTAGATTCAATCAAGGTCTAGGATTTGATCCCTTGAGCACGCCGGCGCATCCTCCCACCATAGTGCGCGGCTCCAAGAGTGGTGAGATTGTGGTAGCTCCTGCAGTGAGTACCACCGTGTTTAGGTCTCACTGGGTTGTCCATAGGACTTCTAACCGTAAGGGTGTTACTCCTATTGCTTCTAGCAAGGCGGCACACATGCACCTTCAGAAGAAGGATGGTCACCTAGTAGATTTACGCTCAGCGCGCAAGATCACTCGGTGAGCGTGTTGTCGCTCTTAGGGGTATTCGTGGTCATCCCTGCACTTTGAGTGCTCCTAAGACACACCGATTCTAGACAAAGTTAGAGAGTCGCCTATTTTTGGGGCGCCCAGACTTGGTTTTCATGCTAGTTCTTCGAGTTTTAGTCCAGAGCTGTTCAGAGTCGGCTCTTTCCGCCGTCCTCTTGATATTCCTCGCTTTTCCCATCGAGGTAGATATCGGGCGTGAGGTGTTTTCTCGGTAGGAGATCCAGCAGCCTTTATCGGGATGGTCCGCTTTTGCACCACGGTGTACAACCCGCTTTGACTCCTAGATTATCTACCGAGTTGCTCCCGATCGTGAGAGTTGAGCGTCAGAGAGACACTCGAGTCCGCCTTCTTCGTGGGTGGTACTGAGGTGTCGATGGTTCAAGATTGGGTTCCTAAGTCTTCACTCTATCCCAAGATCGAGTCATCTTTCTCTTGTGTCTTGATCAGTTCGCTTGATGGGGAAGGGCGATGTTTGGATTGTTGACTCGGTTGTTCTCGCCATATGACCGAGATTCTCGCTGGTTCTCTTCCTAGTCCGAGCCCCGGTGATGAGTTAATCACTTTTGGGGATGCATCTTCGTGTAGAGTCATTGCTAAAGGTACCATCCGCATTAACCAAAATTTCATTCCTAAAGATGTTGCCTTAGTAAGTAAGTCGCAATACAATCGCTCTGCTTCTCAACTTATCGATGACTCTTTCGAGGTAAGCTTCAAGAGTAATGCCCGTAGAATCCTTTGATTCATCAGAGGGTTAGTTTATGGATTTCTAGATTTGGGAGAGTCTTTCGTGCTGATTTTTCTCGCTTCTTCCGAGACTCTCTTCGATGTTTGATTGCTTCGAGTCCCGTGATCTCTCCTTCTCGCATAGGAGACTTGGTCACATTGGTTTTGATCATTTGACCCGAGTTAGCACCATGATCTCATTCGGGTTTGCCCAAACTCAAGATGGTCAAAGACTTAGTTTGCTCTCCTTGCCGACATGGCAAGATGGTTATCGCTCATCCTCCGCCACCGTAGTGATGACTGATGCACCAGACAGCTTTTACATATGGACACCGTTGGTCCGGCTAGAGGCAACGGCAGGAGGGAAGTGGTATGTTCTTGTCATCGTTGATGATTTTTCTAGATACTCTTGGGTATTCTTCATGGCCTCAAGGATGAGACTTTTCTCACTTCAGGGTTTGATCAAGAGGTTGTCTATTGAGCTCCCTGTGCATTACGAGCTATACGCAGTGATAATGGCACGGAGTTCAAGAATTCCTACTTTGAGAGTTTTTGTGTGGAGTCCGGTTTAGAGCATCGCTTCTTTCTCCCTACGCCTCACAGAATGGCGAGTGGAAAGGAAGAACAGGACCTCGGTTGAGATGGCCAGACGATGCTAGACGAGCACAAGACTCTAGGAAGTTTTGGGTGAGGCTATAGCTACCGCTGCCATGTTTCTAATCGCGTGTTTTTGAGAGCACATTTGCATCGCACTTCTTATGAGTTGAGGTATGGGCGAAAGCCCACAGTGTCTCATTTTCGCGTTTTGGTTGCAAGTGTTTTATCTTGAAGTCCGTAACCTAGATAAGTTTGAGTCTCGCTCTTCCGATGGTATCTTTCTAGGTTACTCGACTTCTTTCGTAGCTATAGGGTCCGGAGTGTTGATGCGCATAGGATCATAGAGACCGTGATGTGACCTTCGATGAGGCTAGCCCAGAGCTAGACCTCGATGTTTCGTGCTCTTCTTATCCCTCCGAGACCATCTTTGTAGAAGATGAGGATGATGGAGATGATGGTGTTCCACCGATCCAGTTCCTCTATACCCGAGGTGCCTCCTGCTTCCATTTCTCGCACCTCGTGGAGACCACTCTTGCCTTCCGACTCTCCTTCAAATGAGTGGCTCGCTCCTACCTCTTCTGCATGAGGTAGAGGCCACTCGCTTCTCGGTCCTCCCGCCATATCCATAATGCTCATCCACCGATCGATCATTGGTGATCTGCTTGAGCGGTCACTCGCTCAAAATCAGGTTTGTCCGATTTTGCCTCCACTCGCCTTTGTTGCCTCCTTTGAGCCGAAGGATGTTTCTCATGCATTATCCGATGAATCGTGGATTAATGCTATGCATGAGGAACTTGAGAACTTTGAGAGGAACAAGGTATGGCAGCTTGTCGAGCCCCCATCTGGTCATAATGTCATTGGGACCAAGTGGGTGTTCAAAAACAAGCAGAGTGAGGATGGGGTTGTCATTCGCAACAAGGCTAGGCTAGTTGCACAGGCTTTTCTCCAAGTTGAGGGTCTTGACTTTGAGGAGACCTTTGCCCCCGTAGCTAGACTAGAGGCTATTAGGATCCTGCTTGCATTCTCTGCATCCCAGGGCTTCAAGCTCTATCAAATGGATGTCAAGAGTGCATTCCTCAATGGCTATATTGAGGAAGAGGTTTATGTCAAACAACCTCCAGGATTCGAGAACCCCAAGTTTCCGAGTCATGTATACAAGCTCTCCAAAGCTTTGTATGGACTCAAGCAGGCCCCCAGAGCATGGTATGAGAGGCTCAAGTCTTATCTTCTCAGCCATGACTTCAAAATGGGCATAGTAGACAAAACTCTGTTCATCAGACACCATGAGTCTCATTTTCTTCTTGTCCAGATTTATGTGGACGATATCATTTTTGGTGGCTCGTCTCATTCGCTTGTGTCTCAGTTTTCTGAGGTGATGAGCACAGAGTTTGAGATGAGTATGATGGGCGAGTTGAGCTACTTTCTTGGCTTCCAAATCAAGCAGACTCGGGAGGGTACTTTCTTGCATCAAGGCAAATATACCCGTGACCTCCTGAGGCGCTCGACATGTCCGATGGGAAGCCGGTGATGACTCCTATGGCCACCACTTCGTCCTCGAGCCCGATGAGGATGGTGAGCTCACGATCAAAAGGAGTTTGAGCATGATCGCTCCTCTTGTACCTCACCGCTTCGAGGCCGACATACATTTTGTGCGTGTGTCCAGGCGCCGATTTCAAGCTTCTCCTCGCGCTCTCACCGCCAGCGGTCAAGCGCATCTTCAGTACCTTCGTGCTACCACCGATTATGGTATTTGGTACTCTTCGCCTTCTTGTCTATCTCTTAGAGCCTTTTCGATGCCGACTTTCTCGGTCAGAGGATAGATAGGAAGAGCACTTCCGCACTTGCCAATTCATTGGCACTTCTCTTGTTTCTTGGTCATCTAGAAAGCGGTCCGAGTTGCACACCAATCACGAGGCCGAGTATGTTGTCGCACTAGTTGTCAGAGCAGTGCTCGATGAGATCGACCTTACGGGACTATGGGTTAGAGATAGAGAGTGTGCCACTTTTCTCGTGACAACACTTCAGCTATTTGCATTGCTAAAAACCCAAAGGCAACATTCCGGACCAAGCACATTGATATTAGATATCACTTCCTTAGAGACCATGTGGAGAAGGGAGATATCGCGCTCATCAGAGAGAGTGACCTTCAGCTAGCCGATATTTTCACCAAGCCTTTGGATAGCTCTCATTTGTTGCCTTGAGGAGTGAGCTTGGAGTCGTGAGCCCTTATGGCCTTTCGTGAGGGGAGCTGGTTTGTATATTATGTATTATATGTTTTCTTCCACTTTTCTTTTCTTTGTGTTTCTTCCGGGTGACTTTGGGCTTGTTTTCTTGAGTTGAGTTCACTCACTTAGACTTCTGCATGCCTTGCATTGACCTCTTATCTTGTGCTTTAGGTTGCTATCATGCGTGATTAGTCTGTTCTCTCTTCTCTCTAGGTTGAGTTCCTCACGCCTTATAAGTCTAGCGGTATTGGGCCTCCGGTAGACAGGTCTGTGTGCACTCCTTAGTTGGGATCTAGAGTCACTTCCCTATGTCACCACTGGGAAGATAAGAGCGAGTCCGAGCCGTAGTGAGTCTCTTCTATCTTTCTATGCTCTATAGCCATCCAGCTTTGCGTTTCTCGACTTCTTCTCCTCATTCTGCTTTTTCTCGTTATTATTGAGTTCATTCGGTTTTCTTTATGCCTAATCTTGATAATAACTCAACTTTAACCAGATTTGAGCTTAAAATTGATTCATTTGTTGAGGGGAGTTTGGGAATCTGTTCATGCATTGCATTTAGACCGCATTTTCTGCTTTATGAGCTTTGTCTATTATGCAATTGATTTCTTCTTCATGCTATACACCATGCTACATCATTTGAAGAAAATCACTAGCTTAGGTATGTCCAAGTTCATTTAACTTGCTAAGCTTAAAAATGAAATAAGCCTTAAATGAAAAACTTGATGAAACTTGTTGCTTTTACTTGCTAGGTTTCTTCTCTAGAGGTTTGTGCCATAATTTGAGAAATTTAGGAGTTCTCTAGAGTCCCTATAGCAACTTGGGTGAAACTAGTTTGATCCATGCTAGAGTCCTTCAATTGCTCATGAATCGTTGTGCTAAAAATGAAAATTAAACAAAATTGACTCTTTTGTGCACATTCGACTCAACACCTTGTATTCACAAGACCGCTTCCCATTGCACTTGGGATGAACTTGGAATACATCGTGTTTGACCTAGACCATCCTCTTAAGAGTTCATCTTGAGATGGTCGATACGGCTTGAGTCAATTGGTTGTCAAAAGAAAATGCAAATAAATTAAAAACAAAGACATATGTGGGTAAAGAATGCAAATAATGTCAAACATTTGCACCCCGCCATGTCTTGTATGATGATAAATCAAAATTTGCATTAAGTGATAAATGAGCCCGAAGGACCTTGTATGCTCTTCTAGATTCCCCAACGTGTTGAGTAGGTTGAACTCTAGGTTTTCCTTTTGATCCTTAGAGTGGCTATTCTTCTATTTTTGAAACTAAAGCTAAGTGTTGCACTTGTCAAATCTTGATAAAATGAAATATTCAAAACTAAGCTTGTATTTGCACTTGGACATGTCTTAGTTTAGTCTAATCTAAAAATTGACAAGCTTGGTGTAATATCTTGTCATTTTGATCAATTGATAATCTTCAAAGCTCTTTCGATTGCATTTCATGCATACATAAAAAATTGATGCCTATATTGCCAAAAGGGGAGAAAACGAGAAAAGGCATCACTAAAAGATAAAAATGTGAATGCTTATTTGGTTATTATGATCTTTGTAAAACTATGCTACTACTGTTGGATCATAATCTCATAATCACATTTGACATGTTTAGTTGGATTTTAGAGTTTTGTTGGAAACTTGCTCTTTCTTAAATTTAACTCTAAAATCTGAATTCCTCTTCGTCAACTTGGTCATGGTTCTAATTTCTATCTTTGGACCAAGTTTGACTTTGCAACTGAAAATTGCTTTCTTCTTCATTTTCTTCAAACTCAAATTTATGCCTTTTGTGTGGTTTGTCAATATACTCATCAAGGGGAGATTGAAGGACCATGTGGAGGTCCATCCATGTTTGTGATGAGTATTTGACTTTATTTGAGCAAGGTGTGCTCAAGTTTGAGTTTGATTTGGATTGATTTTCAAAATGAAGCAATTTGAGTTGTCTCTCGCCAGAGGGCGACTGGTCGTATGGACGCAGTAGTGATGAGTTGGATGGTTTATTGCACATCTTTGTGGGCATTGCTATGTGAGGAGTTTCCTTGTCTTTGATGGTTGCAGGACGACGGTGCTAGGTCATGGTGAGGCGAAGGATGACCGGACTAGGCGAGGAGCGCTGAGGTCCAGACGGTTGGGAGATCGCCGAAGATGATCGGAGACGGAGTCCGGCAAGTCAAGAAGACAAGGAAAGGAGATGATGCTAGCTAGATGCCGCGTGGATCAATGAGGACCGCTCGGATTGAGGTCTAGTTGATAGGTTAGCGGGTCTAGGTAGTATGCTTTGAAAACTGCAAGAAAACCCGGTATGTGTGTGGGTTTTGGGTTAGCCCTTGCATGGCTGTGTGTGTGGGTTAATCCTAGCCCTTAGATGAGTGCTCTAGGTTGAGGGACTCATCCAAGGGTGGTAGGTGGCCCAAGAGTAGTATAAATAGGGGTGGAGGGTAGCCTCCTTCCTTGAAGGTGTTGAGGTTTTGATGCTCATTTGAGCTTTGCCCACATGAATGTGAGGCTTTGTAACCTCCTCTTCCAGAAATGAAAGTTTTATTCATCCACCTCTGAATTTATTTTATGATTTACATTATGTCTTTACTTTACGCAATTTAAATTCAGTATTTACTTTCCCGCAATTACATTCCCGCAATTTACTTTCAAGTAATTTGGATTTGCCTCCCCTCCTTCTAAATGCTGCTGTTCTTGGATGTTTTGAGTGTGTTCATATGGTTTTACATCTCTTTTGCACTCTTGGATTGAGTAGAGAACATCTTTTCTTTCAAGTTCCAACTTTGTTCTGAACTTGTTCTTCACGCAGCAGTCAGTGTTTGATTTTTTTAAAAATATAGAAAAATCCTTTTTGAGTGATTCTTGTTGTAGGAGGTGCGGAACTCTGATATCCACTTGCAGAAAAATTTTTGAGTTCACTTGTTGCACCGTTTGGGCGCCATGAGGTGAAAACGGAGCCCCAAACTTTCTGCTCGAAGTTCTTGACCAGACTGTGTTCTTCGACTTTTCCTGTTTTTTATGTAAGGATTTTTGAGGAGAAATTTGGTGGAGTTCTTCACGACTCTAATGCTCACAGGGAGAAAAAGTCTCAAAATTTTGTGAGCTACAGAAACCCACCAACCTCCTGTGCAAATTGAGGACAAGTTCTGGAAATCCTGCTTTTGCTTTTCTGAAAGTGACTTTTGTGATTTGAATTGATGTCCTTTCTAAAAGCAAGAGTTTGAATTGATTCCTCTTTCTTTGGACACTAGACAACCAGGATTGTGACTCAAAATCCCCACATATTTTATGGTACTTATCCATGCAAGCTTGGGGTACACATAGTTGTCTAGTTTTTCGGTTTTTCACAATTCCTTTTAAGCGATCTTGTCAAGGTTTTTGTTGGAGTATTTTGGGGGAATTTTTATTTGCGACCATTCACCCCCCCTCTGTTCGCCATCTCGGTCCTTCAGCTTATATAAGCCTAAGAGCTATGCAACACATACTGCACACTAAGCAATCAAGGAACAACCAAATCAACCATACACACAAAACTACCGTCTATAAGGGCGACATTCTAGCTTAAGAAGACGTGACTCCCACACATGAGTCTCAACTAGCTACTCGAAATACTGGGTCTTCTAGTTTCAGGAACACTGCATCGATCCTCCCTTCCTTGAGCTTGACGATTCCTGTCTTCACGATCTTAAGGTTCGCAACGAGACCCGAAGATTTCTCCTTAAGTGTGAGACATCGTTAACTACTTAGAACAATGCGGTAAGATTTTTATTTAAACCAGTGAGGAAAGATGAATAATTTTTTTTTAGCAAAAGGGAAAGAATGGAAGAATAAGATAAGTCAAGAACTTATTATTTTTCAAGTTAAATTTTCACTTTTAGAAAATACTTTGAAGCTCCTAAGGAACGTGCCAAACTATCTAGGGTCAAGACATACAACAAGATGGCTCGATACCACCCTGCGTCGGGCCCCGAATATGCAAATCTGGACCCTCTGTGTATTCAAGACTAGTCCAGATCACGCTAGTGCACACAGCCTCAACATAGATGAAATATCACAATCATACATAGCGAAAAAGATAAAAGACATCATATATTAAACACAACTAGTTACATGACTTTATGGTCAACTTACATGATTATGCCTTATAATGCTGAACTAAAATTTAAGCAGCAGCTGAAAGAAAACGTAGATGACCCCTCAGTATACCACAGGCAACTGACAAGACTCGCACCCTAGATGCTTGTCCCTTCGCAATACTTCTCCTCCATGAATGGCGTAGTCTCTTCTTCTTCTGAAGTGGTTGTTGTGGGGTGAGTACATAAAGCACTCAACAAGTCGTGCATGTAATGCAATTATAACATAACTATATGCAAGGCTTATTCCAAAGAAATGGCTAACATGGCTATTTTGCAATAAGCGACATTTGTAAATGAGTCTGAGATATAAATTGGAAAGATGATAAAACAAATAATCAGATAGATAGATTCAACATTTCTCAAGTAAACCAATTTTCCAATCCTATGTCAAGTTCCAACCTTTCATGTCAATCCTGCCATCCCATTCCAAGTTTTCATTTCAAAAGTCTAACCTTAATCAGTATTTCCGAGCTTTGCTCAATACGGTGAGCACGGCTATTCGAATAGGTTTACACTCTGCAGAGGTTATGCACTTTACCCACACGACGTGATATTATCTTTGTGCCTGGCCATTAGCACACTTCCTTTGGTGTGCCGGCAGAGAAATCACGACAAAGCCTTTCAGGAACCTCTACCTTATCCAAAGAACCTCTCCGGTATTGCCTTAACTATTACTCCTCTCATGCGGAGCCGAAGTATAGGACAGGCTAACACCGTTGGATGGGCACCAAGCCGTAGCACAGGTACGCTCCCCCACACAGATACACTTCTGTGTACTGTCACCCCGAGGTATCAGAGGAAAGATATCATAACCCTAATCATCTAGGTCTGTCCCATACCAGACATGTGGCCGTATGATTGACTCAGGTCAAAGGCTTGCAAGGTTAAGTCCTTAAGATGATCGAGGCAAGACTTCCACATACCCCCTACCCATCGGGCCCACCTTGGCATTCTCGCCCCTTGCCACTTGCCCCAACCTAAATCATAACCACCCCAGTTGATTACCAAGCACCACGTGCCATCAGCAATTTAACCTCGTTGCGTGACATCCTCTCGCCACCACAACTCAATCTCATCGTGTGACCACACATGACACACAAGTTTATAACATCGTTCCATATTCCATTAGTCAAGATTGTTTCTCAAAGACTAAAGTACATGTGATGACGTGGCATGGCTAAGCAACTAATACGGTCTAACCATCCCATGTTGATTGTTATTACTAACCAACTATAATGAACCAATCTAGGGTGACAATATATCATGGTATACAAATGGCAAGGTAGGGTATAGATCAATTGGGTATAATAGCTAAGTCTCAAATTTAATTGAAGACATTTGTACATGTCAAATAATATGCAATAAAGTAAAACAATATAGCAGTTTTTTGTAATCGTAGGTTCAACATGATCAAAGCACAACTTGCCTGGCACTTGCTATAAACTGCTTTTTTCTATTTTTAATTGATCTTCGGTTTCCTCAACCTTTGGCTCTTCAATCGAATGCTTCGACTTCCTCGCTGCTCAGCTACTTGGGTAACTGACGACGACACGCCTAACGACAAAGAAGCACAAATACAACAAAACTCAAAAGCAATTCAAATAAACTCCAATTTAATATTAGATTGGTACTTGAATAGAAGGGATTGAATTTAGAACTTAGATTTGATCAAGATCGGATGAAAAGAGAACAGCTTTCGTAAGATTTATCGAGAAGGTTACGATCGATAATTAGGAAAGACAGAGTATATTCCAGGGGATATCCTTCGAGATTAATTAACTCGATTGGACAGATATTGACATATGGGCTCTTGATCTATAGATCGGGTCCATAAAGATATGTTAGTCAATGATGAACTAAACTGATGCTCAATGTTGACTTTTGTTGACTAAACAAATACACAGTCAAACAAAAGAAAGATAGACTAATAGAATAGATATGGCACCAGGATATGACATATGGCCAATGGTCTATCGACCAAGTTCACGAATGAATTCTGGGTTAATGGCAGATTAGATTTTCAGGGATAAGACGAGGACGAATGGAATCGACATTCAGTGCGATCCGATCTGGGGTTCGGTCATACATCAAAGAAGAGACTTGACGATAACAGGGCGATGACGATATGTAGTAAGACAGTACAAATATCTTACTACGGTGGACACAACGAGGAAAACCGCAATACTGGCAGTAGCTCACGATGAACTCAGTCCATCGAACCGGTCTTAAGTTAGGTTTTGGTCCGGCTTTGCAGATGATAGAAAGATAAATCCAGACTCACAAGGAATGGGGTTAGATCACGATAGGACGATAGAAAGGATAATGACATCGCGCTACACTCTTGCTGGAATGCGCGTATGCGAAGATAGCGAAGCGAGAGCAAAGCGTTAACGGCGGAACGTTAACGAAGAAACGTTAGCAGCGGAGCGTTAACGATGGAACGTTAATGGCGGGATGTTAACGACGGAATGTTAACGACGGAACGTTAATGACGGAACGTTAACGATGAAGGTGAAGCGTTAACGGAACACTTATGAGATTATAAGGTGGCAACCCTCGATTGAAAGATAGGGCAGCGAAGTCATGACATGGCTCAAATTTGGTTTGAGATCTGCGGGGTACACATACGTGGATTTAACGACAAATTGGACCAAGGGTTAAATCCGGTTTGAGCGAAACGATTCAAGGATGAATACACTTGGCATAGGGTAGGATGGTAGGGTTGGCTCTGCGATTAAAGGTTACCAAAGATGGCGAACCGAAATGCGCACCGACACGAAGGACTAGGCCAAAAGACGTCGGGTAGATTCTAGAATATGGCTTTGACGATAACCGGGGAACAATGAACTTCAACGGTGGGCAAAACAGGGGATAATGATCTTCTGGACACAATGACATGGCCACGACAAACCAAAATGGTTGGCGGCACAAGATACGCCAGCGGCATGGTGGCAAAAGGAGACGGTAACGAATGTTAAACTTTTCGGAGGATGAAACAGCAAAGGGAAAGTAAGAACCACGTAGAACGCGGCGACACGAACTCAATGGTATATCCGAATTTGGAAGCAACCCAACGGACAGATCACAAACTGTCGACGAAGGGCTGCCGGAGCCAATAGATCAAACGATCATAACTATTAAAATAATAGATGGAACCTAACCAAATTATACAAAGAGCTATCTGGGATCATTTGGCACAATATGACGTTAACGGATCTGAATTTTACCTTCTGGATCAACGGCGAACGCGCGATTTAATTTTCTTTTCGCCGTTGGAACGCGATCGATCGGGAGGATTGATTTTTCTGCACAAATCCCGCGGGCCAAACCTTGAGTTAGGGTGAGCACCGTGTAGAGGATATCAAGAGGAGTCTACAGAAAAAATTTCACTGTCAAACTCGCAAAAACTGAGGAGAACGGGCAGCAATATTTGAATTAGAACGGCCGTAACTTTTGATTTCGCTAATGGAACTGCACAAAATTTGGTGGAGAGATAGATCTGACCATAAGGCACGAGTTGACATGAGCAGATTTTAGAAAAACTGAAGGACCATGTGGAGGTCCATCCATGTTTGTGATGAGTATTTGACTTTATTTGAGCAAGGTGTGCTCAAGTTTGAGTTTGATTTGGATTGATTTTCAAAATGAAGTAATTTGAGTTGTACCGCCGTGTATGGACACAGTAGTGGTGAGTTGCATGGTTTATTGCACATCTTTGTGGGCATTGCTATGTGAGGAGTTTCCTTGTTTTTGATGGTTGCGGGACGACGGTGCTAGGTCATGGTGAGGCGAAGGATGACCGGACTAGGCGAGAGCGCCGAGGTCCAGACGGTTGGGAGATCGCGGAAGATGATCGGAGACGGAGTCCGGCAAGTCAAGAAGACAAGGAAAGGAGATGATGCTAGCTAGATGCCGCGTGGATCAATGAGGACCGTCGGATTGAGGTCTAGTTGATAGGTTAGCGGGTCTAGGTAGTATGCTTTGAAAACCGTGCAAGAAAACCCGGTATGTGTGTGGGTTTTGGGTTAGCCCTTGCATGGCTGTGTGTGTGGGTTAATCCTAGCCCTTAGATGAGTGCTCTAGGGTTGAGGGACTCATCCAAGGGTGGTAGGTGGCCCAATTGTAGTATAAATAGGGGTGGAGGGGTAGCCTCCTTCCCTTGAAGGTGTTGAGGTTTTTTATGCTCATTTGAGCTTTGCCCACATGAATGTGAGGCTTTGTAACCTCCCCTTCCAGAAATGAAAGTTTTATCCATCCACCTCTGAATTTATTTTATGATTTACATTATGTCTTTACTTTACATAATTTAAATTCAGCATTTACTTTCCGCAATTACATTCCCGCAATTTACTTTCAAGTAATTTGGATTTGCCTCCTCCTTCTAAATGCTGCTGTTCTTGGATGTTTTGAGTGTGTTCATTTGGTTTTACATCTCTTTGCACTCTTGGATTGAGTAGAGAACATCTTTTCTTTCAAGTTCCAACTTTGTTCTGAACTTGTTCTTCGTGCAGCAGTCAGTGTTTGATTTTTGTAAAAATATAGAAAATTCCTTTTTGAGTGATTCTTGTTGGAGGAGGTGCGGGACTCTGATATCCGCTTACAGAAAAATTTTGGAGTTCACTTGTTGCACCGTTTGGGTGTCATGAGGTGAAAACCGAGCCCCAAACTTTCTGCTCGAAGTTTTTGACCAGACTGTGTTCTTCGATTTTTCCTGTTTTTTCTGTAAGGATTTTTGAGGAGAAATTTGGTGGAGTTCTTCAAGACTCTAATTCTCACAGGGAGAAAAAGTCTCAAAATTTTGTGAGCTACAGAAACCCACCAACCTCCTGTGCAAATTGAGGACAAGTTCTGGAAATCCTGCTTTTGCTTTTCTGAAAGTGACTTTTGTGATTTGAATTGATGTCCTTTCTAAAAGCAAGAGTTTGAATTGATTCCTCTTTATTTTGGACACTAGACAACCAGGATTGTGACTCAAAAATCCCCACATATTTTATGGTACTTATCCATGCAAGCTTGGGGTACACATAGTTGTCTAGTTTTTCGGGTTTTTCACAATTCCTTTTGAGCGATCTTGTCAAGGTTTTTGTTGGAGTATTTTGGGGGAATTTTTATTTGCGACCATTCACCCCCTCTGCTCGCCATCTCGGTCCTTCAATTGGTATCGAGCCGGTTCGCTCTTTCTAGATCTTGATCGGTCTCAAGAGCCATGGCGACGGACAAATATTCCACCAAGCCTCCCATCTTTAATGGAGTTGATTTTCCTTTTTGGAAATCCCGGATGGAGTCATACATCACTGCCCAGGGCTACCTGATGTGGCGAAGGTGAAACTCCCGTATGTGGTTCCTCGCGATGAAAATGTCACGCCATCAATATGGTTGACGTTGAGGCGAATGCTAAGGCAAGGAACATTCTCATACAGGTCTTAGCCGCGTGAGTATGATAGGATTTTCACCTTCGCTCCGCCACGAGATTTGGGTAACCCTCGATGCTTACCATGAGGGCTCTACTCAAATCAAGACTGTGAGGCAGGACCAGTTCAAGCGCGAGTACAACAAGTTTGATCAACGCACTGGTGAGAGTCTCGACGAGTGTTTTGGTCGGTTTACAAAGATTTTGAGCGACCTCCGAGCAGCTTGGTTGCATATACCCCGACTCGGACAATGCTCGGCATTTCTTGACCGCACTCGACCTTCG